>NDXB01017153.1:51864-91198 GCA_002631895.1 Agapornis roseicollis
TGTGGTTTTTTTTTTTTTTTTTTTTTTTTTTTTTTTTTTTGTCTTTATTTTTTTCTCTTCTTTAAGGGAACAAAGCCCTCTCCAAGCTAATGTGCGAGAGCTTGTGCTGTGAAGGCAGGAGAGCAGCAGTAATGAAATCTACCTGAATGTCCTCCCATACCTTCCTTACACCCCGCTTGCATTTAGCAAGTGACTTGCTGACTCCAGGGTTAAAGTCCTGCAGTAAATACTGAGAGAAGGGCATATGAAAAAGCTGAGTGTGAACTGAAAATAAGAAATGTGTCTAAGCAGACATCTGCTGTAAGCAGAATGATTTTGGAGAAATGGGTGAGGAAGATAGTTGTAAAAAGTCACACAGATCTCCTTTGTTCCTTGCCAAGAAACTTTTATGGCAAAGGGATTTTTAGATTTGCAGTTTGATTCACATCACAGATACAAAAGAGCAGCAGGATGAGTCAGGTGCAGGATCTGAGCTTACATCAGTAAATTCTCCTGACTTGCTGTTGTTTTTTTTACATCAGTGATGTGCCTGGTAGTATTTTTGAGGTTATAAATATAAACATATTGGTATGGGTGGGGAAAGACTGGTCTGCTAACTTCAACCTGTGACCAATGCAGTACTACAAGTGCATTCAGCCATCACAGTGGGCCAGAACTGTAAGTCTTTCGTGGATGATGCTAGTTTAACTGCATCTGGTGGTCTGAAACATTTCTGTTTGTGGGATTGAATCCCATACGAGATCTAATAAAACATGTGACTGTACTTCTGCGTACCTGTATAGTGTGCACAAGAGTGAGTAACTTGCACATAGGCCGGAGAGAAGAGAGGGGTGTTTTTTTTATGTGGAATGTCAAAAGTCTCGCAGAGTGAAGTTATTCAACCAAGAGGGACTGCTTTTGTGTTTCATGTGCACAAGCTATGATTCCTATTCCAATTTTTAGTTAAATAGTTTTTCTATTGATCTGGTGTTTTATCTGAGTTTCTTACTTACTGATCTGATAACTGAGAAGCAAATTAAATACGTGGTTTAGTTACTGGACTTCTTAAGGAAGCATTGCTGTTGGACTAGATTAATAACTCTTGAATTACTTCTGTTGTTGAAATGACGGTGCACTGTTTAAGTGAGGGTTGTTTGCTGTGGTGAGGATGAGCCACATGGCAAAGGTAAAAGAATACTTTGAAATCATAAAAAAAAGGGTGATGAGAGCACCGGCCTTCTCTTTTTATCAGATCAGTTATGCAATCTAATTGTTTATTTTTTTTTAGTGAATGGCTCTTTTCCTTCTATATGAGCATTCTGGTATGTCTAGCATGTAATCTACCAGTTGTAGTAATACTGCTGGTCTTCTACCCCACCCAGGAGAGAAACACGTGTGAAGGTTTATGAGATCCACACCAAATCATTATGTGAGTTTTAAGAATCTTCCTCATTTTACGCTTTCAGCATGCAGATCATGTATTGTGCCAGGTGCAGAATCAATATCTTTACTTCTTTTCATGATAATGGTATTTGTCATCACAGAGACTGTAGAGATGCTTGAGAGCTGATGATTACCAATTTGAAAACGAACAGATGAAGTAGGTGAAACAGTGAAATATGTATGTTGTGGTGCTGCTTAAGAGTTCTTACTTGGGCCTCGCTATTATGGTCATATAATGTTTTACTACAGAACCTTTCCCTGAAGTGACATCAAAATTGGTTAGAGTACTTTAAAGAAGCAAGTGGTATTGTCCAGTCTTTTCTTGCATAAAGCCTTTTACTTCACATAAAAATATGCTAGTATAAAATATAACAAGGGATAAAATGTGCTTAAGCACAGTGTCCAATATAAACCCAGCCCTTAAAGTATTTTGAACCTCATTTGTGATTAAATTATTAAGCAAGTTTATGACACTTTTTCATGACAAATAAATATATTAACATAAACAGAAGATTTGCCTTACTCTAAATTGTTGACAGCATGCAGAGCACTGAGTTTAAGGTCATGAGCTACTCTCTTACAGTTCTTCACAGCTTCTGAGCTTTGGGAGCATGTATATGAGGGCTGAATGAGGAGCAGGATTATTCTGGTATTCAGTGAGAATGCTCAAACCCACAAGCAGAGTTTGGGAGCTGGTACAGAGAATATTGCACCTTATCATCTTCATGTCATAAAGATTCTGTGTTCTGTTGGAGTGCTCATTTTTTTAAATCAGGAAGCTCATAGTACCTATGTCTACTGTGATTCATTTGCTTTGCAGATGTTGCAGGGGTGAAACTAACAATTAAATGTGTTCTTGGTCACACATCTTTTGATGACAATTGCCAAATGCTGTTGAAATCTGAGCTATTTTAAGGGATTAACTTTGCATTAAGTACTGCCCTTCTGTTCTGAAATGAGCTAATAAGGTTGGGGGGATTAACCCTGCATATGCATACTTTGGAACTGCAAAACTTTCCCCTGTGAATTCTTTGTCCAAAATATAAAAGCTAAGAGGAAAATATCTCCCATCCAGATTAATTATTGATAAAGACAGATGCTGAAAATAGTGATAAAGTGCCATGGTTACAGACAGGCAAAGAACTGTTTTCTTCCATGTATGCAAAAAGTAGTTTCAGGGATGATCTTGCAGTCAGGTGTACTGTTCCTGCAAACGACTGGAGCTCTGCTGGTCTCAGGAACACATTTACAGGACTGTAGATCCAGCTTCTTTTTTTGCTTGCTTTCAGCCAGTTTCCTTTTGCTTAGCCCAGACTAAAGTGGCTCTAGCAGGAGGGACAGAGGTGCAGGTGTCTCAGCACTAAGCCTGCCTCATCCCCAACACTTTTCACACCTAGATGATGATGTTTAATTTTTCGGTAGCAATGGAAGTTTGGGTGAGAAGGGGACAAGGGAATCCTCAAGAAATTATTTGGCTAATCTCAGTGCAGAATGGAACAGCTTGGTTATATTGAAGGTGTTGGTGATCACTAAAAAGATTTCTCAAGCATCTCTTACCATAAGCTTTGTTTCCTACAGTAAACAGTGCTCCCATTTCAAAATTGAGCTGTTTTCACATGGGCCTCTGGTTGGCTCCGCCAAATCTGCCACTGAATGTTTAAGAGTTGGCCAAGCTGAAGCAAAATAAGGTACACTATGAGAATACCATATTATAGAGCTTTTTGCACTTTCCCTTTGTTTCCAGATAAAGCCCTAGTATCAGCGAGGCTTCCTAGCACAAGAACTCTGAGAGGCTTTGATTAAGGAAAAGTCCCCATCCTTTGAGAAACTGTGTGCACTAAATACAAATTATTTTTTTTAAAGTACATTGTAGCTGTGTTTACAGCAGATAAGATTTTCTTGACATTTTCCTTCAGCCAAAGCTCAAGAGCAATAGTATCTGTCTCGAACACAAGCATCATGCACAGGTCACAGTAATTGGTGTTTATGCACTAACAGTAATCTGAAGCAGAGAAGCCCTGTTTAGCTGGCTATGTGTTTTGATCCTTTTGTCCAGGTTGTTCTGCTGGGTAACTGAATCCATTAGTATTTCCTCTAAAAATTAATCTTATGGCAGATAAAGAAAGCATGTGCAGAAATATAAATCTCTTGTTTTCCGGCTGGGCAAGAGGCTAAAATCCCTGGGTGTGTCTGTGTATGTTTTGTTTGGTAATTAGCATTCGGTATTTTTCTCCTTTTAAAAATGTCTAATTCAAAAGTCAGTTCATTCTAATCTATTTCCTGCCCCTATTCAACTAGACTTCCAGACCAGGCTTAATTAACTTTAAGACCTTTTCTGCTTACCTCTATAGTTCAGTCTTTTCCTGGAACATTTCCATTGTTATAATAACCATGTGTTGTGAGATGATACAAATGATATTATTACTGCTCTTATGAATTTACAATGAGCCTTTCAGTATTTTTTATTTACAGCTTAGCTCTTGTCTGGAAAATCTCATCTTCAAATCAAAATAAAACCAGGGAAGCAAATTTCCAGCTTACAGTACTCAGAAAGGGAATCTGGAGGGCCTGAAAATTTGGGCCTCAGACACAGGGAAGCTTAAAAAGATGAGGAAATCTATTGTAAGGTTTTTAGAGCTAGACTTTTTCCATATGGATTTGTTTCCACGTTGGAGCTATTGTGATTTAAGTTTTCTTCCCTCATCTATGCACTGACTTAAGCAAGACATTAGTCTGATGCATTTTGCTACCCCAGTCCTAAGGCGATGAGGGAACCTGCATGCAAGGAGATCTTGCTTCATGAAGCAGATTGCTGCCATGGTGGGTGACAGTTCAACATGTAAGTCATGACTGCAGAAGTGACCCTGTCAAGGCATGCTGTGCGTCTGTTCATGTGTGGTAAGAAGCCCTTGTGAAAGAGATGGGACAGCTGGGCACATTCCAGCTGGCTGACCTGGGGGCATTTCTGCTCACAGGTCTTCTCAAGCCAGTGCCAGGATCAGGGCTGGTGGCTGCTGCTGCCGCCCTGCTGAGGCACTGGGGTGAGCGCTGGGGAGCAACCTGTGCCACCCTGGGAGCTGCTGGTTTTAAAATAACCTGGCTGTTCGGGGAGTTCTTGTTCGCAGCAGTGCTGCACTTGACAGTTTACTGCCTGAATCCACAGCACAGCTGGAGGTATTTCTTAATCTGAGGTTGGATCTCTCCTTGGTGGCAGTGTAAAAGGAACGTTTATTCCACCCCAACTCATATTGTATTAACGGCCACTGAAAATCCTTTTCTTGTGCGAATGAACTCTTTCTCATCATTTAAAGAAGCCAAAAATCAAGCCATATAAGGCAGGTAATACAGCTCACCATTCCACAGCAGGAAAATGACGCTATGTATTCCAGAGAGAAATATGCAGCTTTCTTCCTGTTTGAAACTTAAGTCATCTCCATGTGCAGTTACTGGAGGATTCAGTACCTATTCTAATCCTAAACTCTTACCAGGGCTGCTGCTGACAAATCTAGTGTACAAAGCAAACGTATTCATTAAATGGTGCTACAAACGATAGAGCTCTGCAGTAGCTTTGTCACTGTCAAAGTCACACTATTGTCTTTGTAAGATGAACCCATTACAAAAAACATTCCTGCTTTTTGTGCTCTCTGCTTTCTGCTCTCACTTTTTTAATTTTGGTGCTAAAGTCCTAAATCAATAACAAGTAGATAGTATATACTACTTCATTGTAGCTCTGGACTCACAGATTAGATGGTGAAAAGTCTGATGTTTTATTAGTAATATTAATTGGTTGGCCTAACCATAACATGAGTAAACCAGCTCTCTTGTGAACAGATCATATATATCTATATCTGAAAGACAATGACAATAAAATCCAGTAAGATAATGTAAATCTCTGAATTCAGGTCTAGGACTGGAGGTAGTGGGGAAGTATCCCACAAAAAGAATGGAGAAGCTAATCTAAAGCTATGTGCCCTTGGAGATTCTGCCAGTGAAGCTGAACCTGTGACAGGAACAATTCCCATCAATGGCAGGATTTCCTATCATTTGCAGGAGAGCAGCATTAGGCCCTTAGTTTTCTCAAGCAGTATGTTGTAAGGTAGAATGTGCACTCCTAGAGGATTTCCAGGACACAAATTCATAGCAGATAGCATCATAAAGGGAAGGGGAAAAGGAAGACTAATCCTACCAACACATCGCTTAGAAATGTGGACAAAGGCAGGAGAAGGAATTCAAGTATATCCTTCAGGCATACTGTGGAAGTTGAATTTCCCTTTATATTGTCATACACAATAAGGACAAGGTCCTGTGTGTGCTGCAGATAACCTACCTTGTGTGCTGTGAACTTTTCCAGGTGTCAGGAGGACCATTCCAGATGTTGCTGGTGGGTTTTGGGAGAGAGGAGGATTCAGGGAAATGTGTGACTGCAGTGGGGGCAAAGCCAGGTAGGCTTCTGCTAATTTGTGGAGACTGATAGTAGTCTTTCTGAAATAATATGTTACAGAAACAGGAGGCTTTTTCTCCTGAACTTTTGGGAGAGGGCAGTGGTGAGATCCCACAGAAACATGAAGGTTCTGAAGATGCCTAGGGTAGGACAAGAGAACTGACCTCTTTGATATTGAAAAATGAAGAATTTAAAACATTTCTGTTTTTCATCTACCTCTGTCTATGGTGGTGCTCTGTAACTCCTCACATTTCAGATAACAGAAGAATACTCCTTCCCCTCCATTGGTCTTTTGGAAAGGCCCCATCCAGCTGTGTGTCTCTCTTATTGATTGAAAATCTTTACTTGAATATACTCAGAGTATCGTAACTGAAGTGTAGGCAGTGTGAACACCTGCAGTGCATAGGTAAGTTTCTCCTCTGCGCTTCCCCTGTCTTTGCCCAGCTTGGAAGACACATCCCTTGAACTGTTCCACTTCTGTGAACATCTATGGGCTTTAACAAGCACCTAGAAGGGCTGGTCCCTAAATTAGATGTGTATAGCACATATATACACAGATGGGTATAGCAGCATATGTACAAAAGAGACTCATGGCACAGATAATGTCTCAGAAGTACTTTACAGAGACAACTTAAAATATTCAGCAAGATCTTAGATTCACAGTGTGGTTAATTCCATGCTTATTGACAAACTTGAAATTCATATCAAGATGAGTGAAGATCAGATTCTCATTGAATGAAAGGGCTAATTTGTATTGTTGCACTGAAGAACTATAAACAGGTTAAACAGGCCAAATTTTGAGGGATTTTTGATTCATAAACCCTTCACAATTTTTCATTATTTTTTCTTTTTCTGTTTCAAGACCATACTGATTGCAGAGTTGAGGAATTAAGTGGTACATGCATTGGTAAATCCTGTTGGTGGGATTCCTGGGTTTGCAGTGGGCTCTGTATCTGGGCACTAGAGCAGGGTGATGGTAAGTTCCTTGGCAGCAGAAATGGTGGCTCCTGATCATGGCATCAGAGTGTTGCCTGCTTTCTATGTTTGCAGTGGACGTACACCTGCATAAGCCTTTCTAGTGAAGCAGGATGCTGAACTGAATTCCCCAGATGGATCAAGAAAATTCATTATGGATCAAACTAGTATCAAGCTCTGGATGTCCTAAGGTCTGTTCTAGTTCAAATTCTAATCTGCTTTTCTCCATGCGCGGGGAATTATTTTACCTTAGTGATTGTAAGCTGGGCATCAATCTGTCTTAGCAAGTCTCCAGTTTACACAGAAAAACCACTGTCTGCTTTGTTCTAGGTTAGAAGGGAAACCAATCCTGTGAGGGCTAAACTTTGAGGGGTTTTTGGTTTGTCAATCCACAAGGATAACAAAGGGGAAGACCTTTTTTTTTAAAATACACCAGAATATTTTCATGGCCAACAAATTTCTCCCAAAGAACCTCATGTTTTCCTCTTAGCACTAACATCTGAACCTCTGAATTAAACTTCTAGAACCTGAGCAAAACCTGGAATTGCAAATACATGACAAAAATAATGGCGAAGATTCCTTACAGAAAGCTTAGCTGCTTGAAATACTCAGTTACACCTATTCTTTGATCTAACTTCTTTTTTAGAAAACAGAAAGCATTAGCTGGCCTGATTGAAGCCTGTAGTTCTGTAGACATGTACTCTAACAAGAAAAAAAGAGTTTTTCAAAACGGTTTTCTATTTTCCATTTGCAATATTAACGGAATTAATTGATTTATGAGTGCACAGTGAAGTCCTTTGTTCCATAAATGCTATAAATCAGAGCAGCTTCTAAACCTTGCCCAGTGATTTTTACCTATATCCTGTTTTCAGTTTTGCTTCCTCCAACACAGAGGCAGGATGTGAAACAAACATGGCAACAAACCTGCTGTCCACTGTTTGGGTGGAACTTTCTCTGCCTAAGCTGCCTCTTCAGCACTAAGCCCTGCACCTAGTGCTCTGCAAGCTGCAGGTTGCTGAATGGAAGTGTAGCTATTTCATGTCATATTTTGTGTAGCTATGTCATGTTTTAAAATGTTTAAGTAACAATTTTATGATCTTATGTTAAAGAGTAAAGCTTTGGCAAATTCTTCTTGTTGCAGTACAGCTATAGCACTTGGAAAAACAAAGCCCAGGTTTGTGGGCAAAGCAGGAATGATTTGTTAATTGAGTTTATCTTTTGCTTTCAAATGAAGTTGTTTCAGTGTTTGCAACTTCACATTCTTCTCTCTAGTATGCTGCACTATTCCAGTGCTTTCATATGCTAAATCAATTCCTTGTCCTTTTCTCCTGTTGGTCACCCTTTATTTAGGATAAAAAATAGCTCCTGGAGATAACTGCAGATAAATTGCAAGTCAGCATTTCTGTGATTTGTTTCCAGTGTATTGGTTGCTGTTACGAGGCACAAATTAGCCTAAGATGAGAAGCTTTTGTAAATCATTGGCGTATCCTTGCTTTTGTCTAATATTTGTTCTTACATGAACATCGATAATACTGTATGCTTTTACAAATGCTGATATAATGATTTATAATCAGTGAAGACAGGGACACATTGATTAACTATGCCTTTGTTAACTGCAGTATCAACCAACTTCTAATGTTTTCAATTGCTAAGAATGGAACAGATTTTCTCACAGAAATGCATCCTTTTCTGTATCTTTTTTCCTTGCATTTCTTTCCTTCCTTTATCTTTATTGCAGCCTGACAAGAGCACATAAGGTGCTACGCACACCGGCAGTCTCAGTATTACAGAATGGAGTTCTTACAGGAAAAGCAGTATCAGTTCATCTCTTATGCATAAATGCCTTGTCTCTGCAAGCTGTACAGCAAACTTATTAGCTCAGGGACTTGCTACACTATCTTTAGGATAAGATAAAAGCCTTTCCAACCAACTTTTTTGTAGCAAGTCCTTGCTCATAAAATATTGTCAGAAAAAATGATTCTTTTTGGACCACTGGAGTCAAGAAACTTTTAAAATAAGAACTTCTAGTCCTTTAGAACAGGGGCTATAAAACCTGGTAGTCTGGGTTTAGGGTGCTAAAGTACCTGTGGCACTTAAACTTGAAATTTAGGAGACCAAGTCACTGATGTGTTTATGTAACCTTTCCTTCAAGCCTTTAACAAATCTATTAGCTTGAGAAATATGCCCAAGTTGGCTAGTGTACATGGCCTTTACCTCCTCTGGGCACTGGTCATGGTGGAGTCATAGCACCTTAAACACAGAGAGCAAGTCAGCCCCCACTTTGATAAAGCATTCTGCACCGAATCATAGCACAGCATACACCTTCTCACCCAAAGCAGTACTAAGCCTGTAACTGTCCACACTGCAAGTGAAATCCCCTCCTTAAGAGTTACAGGTGCAATTTGCAGTATTATTTCTGTCCTTTTTTGCTTTTGAATAAGCATCAGCAACATGATCTAAATATTACAAAACAGAATAAAAAAAAAGGAATAAAAAGCACATAAAATGTCTCTTCTTTTAAACAATCTAGAAATATCGTGATATAGCCCAAGAAAAACAGAGATTTTCCTCTTCCAGTGTCATTTGTAAACAGATCAGCTGTTATCCGGAATTTATTTGGTTCAAGTGCCATCTTTGTTAGGCCCAGAGGGTTCTGTGTATATATGTATAAACTTCATAGCCTGCCAGGTAATATTTCTTAAATTATTTAAGACATTGGAAGAGATTTTTGCAGTTAAAAAGCCTTTGAAATGAACTTTATAGCCAAAGAACAACAAATACTATTTGTCCCTTACCTGAGTCAGAGCTGGTGGAGCTTCAAGTTTGTTCCTAAATCAGGCAAACTAAAATCAGCAGTATCCCAAAATGTTAAGCAGTGTACAGAAAATGAAGACCAAACAGAAAAATACACTTCTCTTTTTGTTAAGCAATACTGGGAGTGTTCAGCTCTCCAGTCTCTAAGGTTTTCCAGCTGGGAGTCAGCCTTTTCCCGTCCTGCATCCCGGCATCCTGTTATTGTTCCAAGTAATACAGTGAGAAGAGGGAGTGGAGGAAATAGATAAACTTAGCCTTATTATTGCTATACCTACTGATTTGTTGCTGACTCTAATGAGGGAGCTGAATAAAAGGAAATAGGCTCTGAGTGTAACACAGAAGTTGGTATGTTATTTAGTATTGTTTTATAATGAGTTTTAGGAGTTAGCTGGTACTTTGAATAGTGTCTAAGACTTGATCAACACAGACTATGCCTGTTTTGCACAAATGGTGTTTTCAAAGCAGTTTGGAGATGTCCTGCCTTTAAAGACTTTTATACCTGCAAGCAAAAACCTAGAGCCCTCATGTGAATGATACTATTTCTTTAAAGTGCTGTCAGTGCTGGGTGTAAAAATGAAATTTAGCAGTATTTATCCAACTAAAATGATGACCTTAGAGTACCCAAACTCTTTTGTGGGACTGCGATGCATTCCTCAGTGCTACCTGCCATTTTGTGACCCCTATCTAAAGCTGAACGCAAAGGTCTCTCTCTGGCATTGGACAGTACAAATAGAAGGGGCTTTTTTATTTTTCTAGCTAAGTAACACAGAAGAAAATCTAAGAAATATCTGATCTAACTTAAAACTCGCTTATAGCCTGTTATAATAAGTGTAGACAAATGTTCAATGTATCTTACTCATGACTTTAAATAATAATATTCCACAGTTAAATACCCTCTTGCACCTATTTGTTGTCACAGTCCAGCATAGGTGAGGGTATTAATTTCCTGGCTTGCTAGATGGCTGAGGTTGGTTGGATTGTTCCACATTTTTATGATGTATAGCAGCGAAGATGGGTGGCTTTTTAAAAAACTGGTACATTAATTATTCAGAAAAGTTAAGGAGCTAATGAGGAGATGTTTCTCAGAGTCTTACGCGAGGAGACTAACCAGAGTTAAGTTTTCTTACAAGAAAATTAGCTGTTCCTGTGTCATTGCTGAGAGGACAGCAGGGAGGATGTTGATAGGAGTTTTCCAGGGAAGTGTAGCTAATCTGGTCAGGATGCAGCTCAGAGATAATCTGGTACCCACAGCAGACAACGGTCCCAGATATGATTTACTTTTGCAAATGACTTCAACTGTATTTACAACCGTTGCAGAGCCTTTGATGTTCAGATCTGTGGACTTGGGAGTAGGCATGCTATTTAGCTAACCTAAACAAAGGATAAGGTTAAGGGAGCCCTTCACGTCCACTGCTCAGAAAAGGAAAAGAGAAAACCCCTGTGTTCTCTGCATATGCCCTGACGCAACAGGTCTAGATTACCAAGGTCTATTTTGATGCCTGCTAAATAAACTTAGACTCAGGATTTGTATCTATAATGTTCCTTAGGGAATGATCCCAAATGATCTGGCTTGGAAATGACAGGAAAAACAGATGGTAGAAAATGCACCAATGTTGTGCCAAGCTCTTAGTAGCACTCTGGGCAGGAGCTGTAAAAGGAAACTGCCTCATCATTGGACTGAAAGAAAGGAATCATGAACCCTTTTGAAAACAGAATCCACAGGGACTGTAATGAGCAAGTCTGCAGGCAGGCTCAGGCACATGAACCTTGATATGGGATTTGAGTTTGAAGAGCAAGTCTAATGCAGAGGTATGAAGGTGATAAAATTTTTTCCAGGAAAGTTTTTGATAAACAATCTTGATTTCAGTGAAACTTGTACACCCACAGAATATCTGCTTTAATTGAAATGGCCTTGAAATAGAAACCCCGAACAACACAATCTCTTCTTCTCCTACTAAAAAAATGATGAAAATCATCACCATTCATTAATAATGCTGATTGTAAAAGCAGCTTAGCTTTCACCTCTAACTGGTCATGTAAATGGTAAGCTCACATTTTGGCATAAAAGAGTTTCTTCGTTATGCCAGGTTTGACATAAGAGTGATAGCACCTATCATCATTTCTGGTAAAGTTGGCAGTGCAAATACTCTCTTGCCTGTGCATTAATTTAACAAAGAGTCAGAATCAGATTCTGCAGTAGGTGATGCACAGGTAGTGTTGTGGGGTTGCTGGGGCAGGAGGGATGGGAGGAGTTTCCCTCTTTGAGCCCTATCTTACACTCTGCCCTGTCTGTGTGCTGTGATTCTTCACTCTGTAAAGGATGCAGTGCATCAGAGGTAGGGAGCTAGAGAGAAGCAAGGTTATGGACCCCTCTCTTTTCTTCCTACAGTATCCGTGTAAGTGACATGATGCCCATCCTGATAATGCCTTTCCTGGGCATTCTCCCCATTAGTGGTTCGGATGTTGCCAGCTGAAACATTTGGCTGCAAGCTCCTGACTTCAGTGCTGTGGTGACCAAGGATAGCGTATCTGTGTCCCTGCACTCTGCAACTGTTTGACTTGTTCTGAAGTTGAATGTCTGCTAGTAAATTTTAAATCAGAAGAAGATTATAGATAACTTTAAAAAGGGTTGAAATAATGTTGATTTTTCTATCAAACAAGACTGAAGCCTATTTTTTCCTCCTCTTATTGTTCTGTGAGTGCCTCAGGAGAGATTAAAAGTGAGATTGTTGCTTGAACAGCAAGCTATACACCAAATAACCATTCCAGGCATTTAAGAGATGTCATCCCAAAAGCTGCAGCACACAAATAGCTCTGTAATGATGGGATTTGTGTGACTAATCAAGTGCAGAAACAGTTTTATCTTGAGAGTAAGATTTTACAGTATCGGGGTGAAAAGAGTGGAGTGCAACGAAGAGTGGGTCGCAGACTTGGTGTTGCTTTCAGCGTGATGTTGGGCTGCCATTCATCTCAATGTCTTTCCTGATGCTGATGCACTTGTAAGCTTGCTGGAGAAGGGATGTGTCTGACTAGTGCTTTGTTCTGTGCCAGATGAGTCTGAGAATAAACAAGTTCCTGGAAGGTAAGCTACACTGGGTGTTTACAGGACATGAGATGACCCATATCTTAAATGCTTTCCTTGATGCCCCTCTATTTTCCCTTTATCTTGTGAAATTAAACTGCTGGCACTCCAGTGAAGTAATGACATTGACGTTGGTGTCTCCTGCGCCAGGTCACAGATCTTTCCTACCTCCCTGCCAAGTTCCATCACAGAGGGGTGGGCAGAAGCTCTCTGCTGCTGTGCTTGGAGCATCTTCCAGCAATGCTCTGCTGGGCCCCACTAAGGCACACACATACACACATGCACATGCTGTCTCACTGCTGCACAGCCATGGCTCCACTTGGCCACTGTATGCCAGCCCCAGCTGGTGGGCAGATCGCAGTTGGGACTGGCCAGATCTTTCTGGCATATGGTTTAATGGAGTGGGAGAGAGGCTGTGACACCCTGCTATTGATGCTTCAGGTGCCAGTGCCAGGATGGAGATGTGCGAGGCATGGGGTCCAGGCTCTGCTGCACCACACAGACTGTGTGTGAGATGCCACAGGTTTCTGTGACAGGGATCAGATGAACGCCAGTCTCAGATTGCTGCCACCATTTTCCCAAGGGCATGGGATTTCAGACTGGGGTTTTATTTTGTTAAAGTAGTTCAAGAGAGAAGGGAAGGAGGTACATGTGCTTTCTGTAAAAGCTGTTTGTGGATCTGTCCGCTGGGCTGAGCATGTCTGACCGTTTGCCAAAAGGAGGGTGGAGAGAACTGCTCTGAAAGAATTCTTGCTGAGAGGTTGAAGTCTGGGAGCCAATGCACTAATGCCTTGTAAATTGGTTCAGTGACTTTTATGCATTTATATACACTTCCTTTATTATACCCCCCGACCTAGGCTGCCAAATGCTGTGAAAATGCAGATGGTTTCAGTGTTTCACTGACAGTCCCCCATGTATTATTCCTTTTCTGCAGTCTGCATTGTGCCTCTTCTAGCCAGTGAGAGTATGCGTAAGAACTCCTAATGGCTTGGAAATCAGTCAGTATGGATTTTTTCCCCCAGCCTGTTGAAATGGAGCCATATGTGTGGAGGCAGCAGCAGCTAGTATTTTCCCTTATTTAAACACTGGAGGCCATTCTCTGCTGCGATGTTGTCTCCTTCTCTGCAACAGTCTTTCCCTAGAACTGACAAAATAGCATGTAATTCTTAATGGAATAATTGCACAAATAGATTCCAAGCTTCTAACAGCATAGAGACATCAGAAATCTGATAGGAATCCAAATATTTGGGGTTGGGTTTTCTTGTTTGCAATTTTGGCAAAAAGAAGCACCCTGCAAATGGTCAGGGAAACTAGTCACAGAGGCTGAAGGGCTCCGTCTGTCAAATACCAGATTTCAGTGCCTGTGATTTTTGCAATACAGTGGAAAAACCGTTTTTAATCTTGTGGTTACCTGTGAATTGCTCAGTTTGATAGTGCTGAGGCATGGGCCTCCTCTCCTCAGGTACATGTTAACACTTTTGAACTGTAAGTATCTCATTGCAAATCTGCTAACTGAGGGAATAATGCAGGATGAAAAATGTGTAATGAATAATGAAGAGACTCAAGCTTTAGGAATTAATGATTCATGCTGAAATATATCTGCCTTAGACAATTTTCTTTTGCTGATATTTCATCTTGAACCTACAAATGGTTATGCTGTGCCCATCCCTGTGCACTTTAACAGAGATTAAAAAGAATAAGAGTTAGTTGCTAACATCCAAATAGAATCTCAAATGAGAGAAAATGTATATTTAAAAGCACAATGGAAAATTTAAGACAGTTAAATCCTTGCTTTGACTTTTCAGGATTTACATTAATATTGGAAATTCAGAGAAGTATAAAGATGACTGATCTTGCTGCTTTGCAAAGGGTATGCATGAACACTTCTATTAGGAATTAACTTCCTGAGCATGCTCCTGGAAAGGAATGCTGCTAAATTAAGTTATTGTGTAAAGGTATATTTACATTAAACAGGAGGAAAGATAAATGTTCAAAAATTACTGCAAGTAGATTTACAGCTATTTTGTTTTGTCACCAGTTTAATGCAGCAGAAAATTTTGCTGATTTAACTTTAATAATTGTTCTGAAGAGAAAGCATACTTTCAAAACACTTTATTTTCAAAAAACCCTACCTTTTATGTATTACTTGCACAATAATAGAGTATTTTTAAATGTGCTTCAAGTATCTGTAAAAAAAAGGCTGGTAATTAATATTATTTGTGTTACAGAATAACTCATAGTCTTCTCTGAAGGTTGCCAAGGTTAACCCAGAGCAGTAGATCCTCTTCGCAATAGGGATTAACCCAGAGCAATAGATCCCAGAGCAATAGGCCCTGCAAATGGGGCAGTTAAACTAGAGGAGCTCTGACCCAGACCCAGACGTTGACCCTGTCCTCCCCTCAAACCAGAGCTCTGTGCCTGATGCTGTGCTCTGCAGCACAGAAACCTCTGTGCACGTGGGGATCTGGCCTAGTTGACTGTTGGACTGAAATGGCCAGATGTTAGCGCACTTATTCCTCAGAGCTGTATGGAATAGGGCAGTTGGAAGGGACTAACAGCAGTCATCAGTATTTGGCTTCTGCAAGACTGGGGTAGGCTCTCATTAGGAAAGCTTTCTTATGACACATCCAGTGTTTCCTGCCTGTGTTCAGATGGCAAAGGAACTGGCTTTCTTGAATTTTGTTGTTTCCTCTCCTGACCTTGGTCGGTCTCTGCAGGTGTACAGCAGCACAATGAGAAATGCCTTCTACGTGTTTCCTTTACATCTTCAGAAAGGTTCATTTTGGGAAGGCTGGGATGAAATGTGAACCCTTTCTAATCATCCCTGTGGAGCATTATCTTTGCTATCTTTGTAATGTGGAGCATTACACTTTGGCTGCACGTAGGAACTGAGTGCAAAAGTGTTGTGAAATGAAAGCAGTAAATCTGAGCAGATTTAAAAAATCTGGTGTGCTGGAAACAAAAAAGCACCTAACCCAATGGCAGTGAAATGCAATGAGTCAACAAGCTTGAATGTGCTGTTGGCTGGGGGTGATGCTCTTTGGTGGCTTCCATTTGGATGGGGAAGAAAATGTGTGTGGTGTGGCTCTGGAGATAGTGTTTCAGTCCAAGTGGGATGAGTCCTGACTCTGTGGGATTTCACTGGGGCAAAGGATGCCTTCTCCAGTGTTTCACAGGACAGCTTGTCTAGCACTAAAATAAAGAAGCGCATGTTTGTGTTACAGGGGTTTTGTTTCACATCAGCAGTCTCTGACTGTCACTGCAAAGATTTTCTGTCCTGTCTTATCTGGAGGGGGGAAAAAATATGAAGATGTTACTGCTATCATTACAAAAAGTAGATTTGTTTTAAGGGAGGTCAAATTAACACTCAAAACAATGGGTACCTGAGCATAGTTTGACGGTGGTGCTGCATCTATTGGCAGGCTGAGATATTTAATGTGCTACATGAAAGCCTGAAACAAAGTAAAGGTTATTTTATAATGAGTCAGTTTACACTTATTGGAGCAGACCTGGTATTTGACAATTGTACAAATGTAAATATAAAGAGCTTCTACTGAGGCTGTAAACTTCAGTTTTTAAACACTTTTTACAATAACTTCAGTAATAGTTGAAAACGTAGATTGTTTATTGTGAGGTGTCCCTGATCATGACAGGGGGGTTGGAACTAGATGATCTTAAGGTCCTTTCCAAGCCTAACTATTCTATGATTCTATGATTTTCTTCTTTAGCAGTGATTGACCAGTTCAGCTGTCACAGGTTATATTTGAAAAAATGCTGTGCTTTATTTTGCCTTGACAGTCTGGAGGTGGAAAGGGAAATAAAGAGCAATTGTAGTCACAGGTTGCATTACCCAGTAAAAGCTTAATGCATCACACATCAGGAAAATGAGAAATTCTGGATTTTGATTTGACTTTACAGAGCAAGAGACCGAGTGGCATATGAGAAATGAGAGTGCTGTGCTACGTGCCCTTGTTAATAAATATAAAAAAACATAGTTTGCAGCAGGAATTCATAGTTCGTGTAACTAAAACAGTTTAGTTATGGAACATTCTTTGCTTCCTTCTGCTTATTGCTGGAAGGTGAGAATCTTGCTTCTATAGAAGTTTTGCCTATTAGGCAGAGCAGCGTGTTTGCATGCATCCTGATGAAGTACAGTCAAGAGCCTGGGGTGCTGGAGAGATTCCTTAGCTTGTAGTGGTGCAGTGGAATTGCTGTGGCTAAACAGGTGAAGATGGTTGGGGGATTGCAGATATTCCTGTCTCTAAGCTGAGGATTTGTTTTTTCTTTTGCTGTTTAAGAGTTGCCTTCCCACCCCTCCTTTTTCAGCCACCACACTACATTTCCTCCCCCTTTTTCCCTGCCTGTCCACATGCACTCAACATCCTTCTCCTGCTCCCTCATGCAGCTCCTCTAGTTTTTTTCTTGCCCTGCTTTCTCTGCAGCACCTTCAGATTGTTCTGTACTGCAAAGGAGAGCATGCCCCTCAAACCTCTTTGGGACTGCTGGAGTTTGATACAACTTGGAAGTGTGTCTTTCTAAAGTAGTAAGAAATACAATGATGATTTTAAAGGCTTTTATTGCCAGTTAAAATCAAATGCTGCCTTCATTTTCTGGAAAGTAGAGGCTGACTTCTGGTTTTAATTGGATTGGTAACATTTTGTTGTAGGCATCATATAACTCTGTAGTGGTAGCTACTTTCAGTTATATAAATGATGCAAATCTCACAAAGTACACATCAGCAATAAAGCCTCAGCTGAAGATGCTGCAAAGCTGTATGCTATACACATGTTGGACTCCTACCATCACTTCAGGGGAGGCCTGCTTGCAATCTAGGGTCTCTTCATTCTCTAGTTTAAGAATCATTGTAGGGACATGTAGGGACAAAGTATCTCTGAAACTTAGGAAATTCAGCAGAATGTATAATATACCAGATGAAGTCAGGTGTGATATATTTTCTCCTTATTGATGTCTCTGTTGCTATCTCAGTGCATCCATTATGGAGTGGAATTGAGTTGGAATTGCTAGGCAGTGCTGTGATGTTCAAGAACCCCAGGGTAGTGTTTCCCATGACATTTGTTGCATGTGCTTACTTACTGGATGACTTCTGAAGTGCCCCCTTCCTTGGTCAAGACGTTTATTGAAAGGAAAGTAAGCTACTAATTTCTTAGCTTTTTTTAAGGCATTCAGTAAGAGGCATGTAATGTGGTGCAAGGGGAAGATGCAATGGGGATGCCATTAAATGCTATCAGATACACTTTGAATAGTATAATATGTGGGAACGGGAGCTTTTTTCCTCTTCAAATACAGTAGTTGTGGCTTGTTTTGACCCATCTATGCTTCTATTGAAAGGATTTCCGTTGCATAACAAAGCCTTGGACAGGAAGTCCATTGTGTCAGGACTTCTGCTGAAATAAGGTATAGACTGTTGTAAAATTTTAGACATTACCTTTAAAGTGTGCTTTTCTCTATTGGAATTGTTATTTTCACACTTCAGAAACTGGCTGTTGGGGAAAATAAGGGGAAAATTTAAGGAAAAGGAGAAGAATGTTTTTTTCTGTTAGTATTTTAGTGCTAATAAGTTTTATAAATATGAGATCTTGGAAGAGGGAAATAGGAGAGTCATATTTAAAAAATGAAACATACTCCCTTTGCTGTATGTATCAGCTTTCAACAACAGGTAAGGGTTGTGTCTTGCCTTGTCTGCATCTGATATCTCCTCCTGAAGAGCTGTGGTGACCCTAGATATGGTAATCACCTTACATACTGATAGGATTTCAGCAGGGAGGTGGCTGTGCCTGTTAGTGTCTCTTCTGTGGCTATGACATCTGTCTTTTTTCTGTATTGAAGGACAGCTTTAGAAAAAAATCAAATCATTAGCATTGGTTCATTGAAATCAATGGTAGCACAGGCAGGTTAAGTAACAGACCAGGTAGATTAGCGATACTTGAAAATCAACAGCAGCAGGAAGATTTCATCTTTAGAGTTTATTTTCTATACCAATGGTGCTTTTAGTTCTGAATTCAGAATGTGTTATGGCATTTTGTTGCATTAAGCAACCTGAGCTTTAAAATAGTTGGTTTGCTTCCGTATGTACAGCTCAACAGTAGCTACCCCCTAGATGAAAACTAGATTTTTTGAGCTTTGTGACCTGTCCCAAAGTCCTAGCTGTTCCTACAAGTCAAATCTTCCATGACTGAAGAGTTTTGGGTAAGTATGAATATCTACACCGTGCAAAAGCAAACCCTGGTATTAATTCCCTCTGATTTTGCAAGGAAATCTTCTCAGTAATCTTATGAGTAGTTTTGTTATTTGATGTATGTTGATTACATCCTAGTTTCTTTCGACTGTGAGGTGAAAACTGAATGGTGAGAAATGTAATGATATGTACGACTTCAGCTGCAGTGAAAGGTGGTCTCTCTTTTCTAGGACAACTTTAGCAGTTATAAGGGAGAGTTAAGATGACAAGTGTAGATACCATGAAGCAGAAAATAAATATGGAGAAAAGTCACTCTCTATGAAAAGCTTCTGTGGCAAGTACTTGTAATAATTTCTGTTGATGTAATTGGGTTCATTATGTAGACAATACTAATCCACGTAGTGTATTGAGCAGTTTTCTGCCTGACTGCCTTCCCTGAACAGGCCTCAAAGGTGAGGGAAAATGTTGGGGGCTTTTTTGTGTGATATTCCAGGTTAATGGTAATAAACCATAATGCATCATAATAATTAGAACTTCAGTTGAGATTTACAGAGTTTTGAGGAGATGCAGTGAGCTGCTTGATACAAGGCATCATGTATTGCAGGAGATGTCTTTGTGCACTTCTCTGACTTTTCCTCAATCCTAGCCTAGGTTTGTTTTCCTCACAGTTTTATCTTTCATGCATGCTGTTTAGTGCTGACCAGCTCTCATTCCAGTGCTTAAAAAATGTTCCCCACCTAGTGTGATGAATGAATCAACTTCTAAGTACAAAAGGAGAAACAGATTGTATCCATCACCAGGCAGAATCTCCTGGGAAGCAGGAGTTCTGGAAGGATGCAAGAATGTGACCTGAAAGCCAAAGTAATCTTAAACACTTTTTTAACCATGAGAAGATAACATCTAGGGTTACTTAGTGGATGGTTATCTGTGGCCAGAGGCAACTGAATTTCTGAGCAGACCACAGTGCCCATGAAACTTCTTGCTGGGGGAGGTCAGTACTAAAGACAGAAACAAGGCCTTCAGCTTCCATTGAGAAAGCTTTCCACAGAGTGCACCAAGCACAGGTTTATACAGCATACAGCCTAAAGCAGGTAATTGTAAACAAGGGTATTTTCGTGTATAATCTTCAGAGGCTTTCTAATGATCAAATAGTTCAGCATGTTTGTAACTGGCTGTGGAGCTTTTTACTTGTTCTACCACATGGCTGAAGAACAATGTTCAGTGCCCATGGAAAAAATGGTTTCAAGCACATGGGCCATGTAGCATCTGCTAAACTTGTACTGGCAGCCTGTTCAGTGAAAGAAGGAATGAATAGGGCATGGTGGAACTTGAGCTGTTATCTTGCCATTAAGAGAAGACTATTTGGGCAATTGCAGTTTTCCTTAGTGAGTGAAGAGAGCTTGAGGCTGACATTCCTGAAATATTCAGAAGCTCGAAGTTCAAGTGTTAGATAGTGGGAGATAGATCATAGTTCCGTAGAATAGCTAGGGTTGGAAAGGACCTTAAGATCATCTACTTCAACCCCCCTGCCATAAGCAGGGGCACCTCACACTAAACCATGCTGTGCAAGGCTTCATCCAACCTGGCCTTGAACACTGCCAGGGATGGAGTATTCACAACTTCCTTGGGCAACCCATTCCAGTGCCTCACCACCCTAACAGGAAAGAATTTCTTCCTTAGATCCAATCTAAACCTCTCCTGTTTAAGTGTGAACCCATTACCCCTTGTCCTATCACTACAGTCCCTAATGAAGAGTCCCTCCCCAGCATCCCTATAGGCCCCCTTCAGATACTGGAAGGCTGCTATGAGGTCTCCACGCTGCCTCCTCTTCTCCAGGCTGAACAGCCCCAACTTTCTCAGCCTGTCTTCATACAGGAGATGCTCCANCTCCAGTCCCCATCCTCGTGGCCCTCCTCTGCACTTGTTCCAACAGCTCCATGTCCTTTTTATGCTGAGGACACCAGAACTGCACACAATGCTCCAGGTGAGGTCTCATGAGAGCAGAGTAGAGGGGCAGGATCACCTCCTTGTACCTGCTGGTCACGCTCCTTTTGATGCAGCCCAGGATACGGTTGGCTTTCTCGGCTGCAAGCGCACACTGAAGCTGGCTCATGTTCATGTTCTCATCGACCACCACCCCCAAGTCCTTCTCAGCAGGGCTGCTCTGAAACTCTTCTCTGCCCAACCTGCAGCTGTGCCTGGGATTGCTCCCACCCAGGTGTAGGACCTTGCACTTGGCATGGTTAAACTTCATGAGCTTGGCATCAGCCCACCTCACAAGCGTGTCAAGGTCCCTCTGGATGGCACTCCTTCCCTCCAGCATATCCACCAAACCACACAGCTTGGTGTCATCAGTGTCGTAGTTTAAACCCAACCATGCAGCTCGTTCACTCACTCAACCCCCCTTTCTTGCCCTCCCCTGCTTCCAGAGAGATGGGGGAGAATCAAAAGAATGCAACTCCCACAGGTTGAGATAAGAGCAGTTTAGTAACTAAGGTATAACACAAATCACTACTGCTACCACCAATAATGATAACGATAAAGGAAATAACAAGGGAAAAGAATACAGCATCTCACCAACCACGGACAGAAAACTCACAACACCCCAACCCAACTGAGTGCTGACCGACCACCTCCTCCAACCAACCCGAGAGAACTCGTACTTCCGGGTAACTCCCAGTTACCTCCCGGGCATGATGTGCTATGGTATGGAATACCTCTTTGGTCAGTTTGGGTCCTGTCCCTCCTTCCTCCCAGCCTCCCCTCTTCCCCGGCAGAGCATGAGGCTCACAAAGTCCTTGGTCAGGGCAAACATTGCTTAGCAAAGCAAAAAAACATCAGTCTTATCAGCCTTGTTCCTGGGCCAAGTCAAAACACCAGCTACTAAGGAGGATTAAAACTGACTGCAATTGCTGAACCCAGGACAATCAGCAAACTTGCTGAGGGCACACTCAATCTCACTGCCCATGTCAGTGACAAAGATGTTGAACAAGACCAGTCCCAACACTGATCCCTGAGGGACACCACTCATCACTGGCCTCCAGATGGACACTGAGCCATTGACCACAACTCTTTGCTTGTGGCCATCCAGCCAGTTCTTTATCCACCGAGTGCCCCACCTATCAAATTGATGTCTCTGTCCAACATTAAGCTTGCTTAATNCTCCAGATGGGAGCCATTGACCACAACTCTTTGCTTGTGGCCATCCAGCCAGTTCTTTATCCACCGAGTGCCCCACCTATCAAATTGATGTCTCTGTCCAACATTAAGCTTGCTTAATATGAAAAAAAGAAAGCACTCTTTCAGTATGAAGTGGTGCATTGTCAAGATGATATTTAAAGAAATTAAATAATCTCCTGATAGGTGGAGAAGCCCTGAAATGCATCACTGAAAACCTTAACAAAAGCATAATTTTATCTCCCTTCTGCCACCAGAGATATTTCTGTGAAATGGCAAAATGTTTACAGAACCAAACTAGTTAAACCAATGTTATTGCCTCTTCTGACATTTTCAAAGCCTTGATAAGAATCTCTTCTTCATCATGTTTGCTCATTCCTTTTTAGAAGTCATGTCACACTACTGTAACAGAGAAAACATCAGTTTTAGGGAGAAACACTTTTATAATTTACTCTGGTTTGTATTGAAACCTCTCCCTTAATCACATGGAAAAAAGATGAATTGCAAAGTTTGGGATTCACAGATTATCCCTCATTAGAAAAGAGATTTAGAAATTGAATGCACACCCCATAGGCCTGTTGTTGGTGAAACGCTGCATCGCAAATCCTTGGACAGGGTAAGTCAAAGTCAAGACAATAATTTCTTTGTTTCAAATGCCATATAGCTCTAAGCATAGTTCAAGTTCTGGTGTAAAATGCTGACAATTAGAGAAAATAGTTGGTTGTATTGCCAACAAACACTTGTCTTTTGGTAAACACAGTGTAGGTAAACTTAAGAATTATGCTGGCTTTCTGAAAAAATTAGAAATGACTCCAGTGTTTATTTTGACCTGAGTTTTAAGACTTCTGCTCTCCTGAATTTTTAGCCTTTTTTTTTTTTTTTTTTTTTTTTATTTTTTTATTTTTTTTTTTTTTTTTTTTTTTTTTTTTTTTGGTTTAATTAGTCCCCCCCTTTTTTTTTTTTTTTTTNAATTTGAAATGTATGCGTCAGTGGTTTGGGGCCTGAATGAGGCTTAAATTTCTAACACCTGTAAAGTAGCATGCCAATTCTTTGTTGTAACAAGGTAGCTTGTTTGTTTTTTTTTTTTTTTTTTTAAATTTTCAATTCTTGGTCCTTTTTTTTCTTTACATTCAGTGAGCTAAATGAAGGATATACTGAATGATACTGACAGGAAATACAGTGCAGATCCATTTAAGACCTTCAATTAAGAGGTACTAAATGAGAAGACATAAAAATGAAGTAGACCAGGCACTGCATACAGCAAGCAAACTTAAAATTTGTTTTATTTTTCCAATGACAGATTTTTTTTTTTAAATATAATTTTACTAAATGGATTCAAAATGTTAACTGTTTACATATTTTATAATTCATATGCATTTATTACTTAATATTGCATTAAACTTAGACTATAACCTATATAAAGTAAAATAAATTACATAGGGAAAATGAGATTCAGATAGCTTATTCCTTAACAGTGTGGTGTGAAAGCAAAGCATGGGAAAGTTGTTATCTGTACTTGTGCTCAGCAGCTGCTGGGGGCTGTATGGAAACTGAATCAGTCCCCAGCTGTTTCCTCTCCGGGTGTTCAGCTTCATGACAGCTTAAACTGACCAAAGTCTGGGTTACTCCTGTCCCATGTCCTGCCCCCTCGGATCTGTGGCACCTCCACCATACTCACTGAGTTGGTTCAGGGAGGCGGCCTATATGAAAATGGTTCATTCTGCTGGTGCAGGTGAGTCTAACAAGGAGTTCCTGTCTGATGCTGAAAAGGAGTTGTCTTTCTTTAGGCTCTGTAAGAATAATAGACCCCTGAGTCCATTCAGACATTGCATAGAAGACACAGCAAAAGGTATTCCACTAAACCTGGAAAACAAAGTAAAGTTCTGCACTTGCTAGAGCCACATTCTGGCATCTCAACTGACTTTGGGAAGAGTCATAACTAGTCCCATTTAGTTGGGACTGTTTAGGAATTTCAAGAGGCTGATCTTCCATATAAGAAAGGATATGAATTGCTCACATAATGCTGTTCACTAGTGTTACTCATAAAGCAGTAATGGTCTGGTTTGGCAACTGCTAAGCCATGGTATCTCTGTCATCTTTACTGATAGATTTACTATTAATGTGACAGTTAAGTGGCACATCAAATGTTATAGCCATTATTTCATCTTTTTAAAATACAGTCTAGCTTATTAAGTGTAATTTGACTTCAGCTATACTTATTATGCCAGTATAAATGGCTCTGCTTTAGGTGAAACAGAACTTTTAGTGAGGTCAAGATGTATAAAATTTAGCTAGCTGTCAATTTTTATGAATCTGCTCTGAAATACTTATGCCTGTGGAAAGGCAGGTTTCTCCCTTCAACAGAGAATGGAACTTACAGCTTTTGAAAAACTGTAACCAGAATATAGCAATACTATCCTTAATATGGCAAACTTAAGAAACTGAAAAGTCAAATGTAGTAGGTTTGCAAAGGTGTGAACAAAGTTACGTTGCTGTTAAGGCACTAAATGAATGTAATAGAACACTTCTCCTTAGAAATAGGAACACTTCTCCTTAGAAATAATAACAAAACCAATAATAATAACAGTGATAAAGGAACATTCATATCATGTCTCTCTTTTAGGAATGGCATGCAGCTTTTGTGGAGGATGTTGGATAGTTGTTATCACAAATGCTACTTCATTTCTAAGTAGAAGATAACAGGTACGACTCTAACCCATCAAGTCCTGTGTAGTTAGATGTTACAGCTGTCTGACGTTAACTGCCTGAAGAGGCATCACAGTAAATCATGTGTGTAAGTGCACCAAGAGCTTATGCCTCACAACACAAGTAGGAGGTAGATAAATAGTAACAGTCTTGAAATCTCCATTTGGGCTGGGAACAGCTCTGGATTGGTAACAAAATGGCTTGGGAATGATTAAACTAGAAGGTTGGAGAATGGGTTATTCAAAGCTTCTGAAATAGGCTGAATTTGAATGTTTTGTTGTGATTAAAAAAATAAAATCCCACCTCTGCTCCTAAAAAGAAAATCAAATGAAATGACCCAGAAAGAGATTATGTTGATGAAAATGATTTTCTAAAATGAATGCCATCATTAAAATTTAAAAAAGGCTTTACCTGTAGCTCCTCATTTCTCCAAGAAACCAAGGATACTTCTTGTGAAATGATATTTTTCTTGAATCAGTTATTCCATTTTGAAGTCAGGCTGCCTTTACATTATCATCACCTTTAAACCATAATGTGATATACAGATGGTCATAAATCGCCTCTTGCAACATGAGAAATAAAATGGTAATGGATTCCCATAGGATTATAAATGGCAGTGGTAGGAAAACCGTCATAATTTTGTGGCTTTACCACATATGAATTATAGGCACGATCTCTCACTGGCAGGACGCATATAAATATCTGTAATCATTGTGCATTCATTTATGTATTCTCCATTATGCATGTAATGTGTCTAAAGCTAAAATATATGGCCATGTAGATGACAGCAGAGTCAGACGAAAAATATTTCTAATGTTTGTGCCACAGTGATTTGTGCCAGAAGGAGAAGTCTTTCAATAGCATCTTGCTGGCCTCCTTGGAGGATTACCAGAGCCTGAGAGGGACTGTGGGCATAGTTGGAAAGGCTGCCTTTCTCCTCACAGGTAGAAATGTAGGTGTAAAGATTAATGTGCAGGCAGCAGTCATAGATTTACTGGCCCTGCTGGTTCAGTTCTTGGCTTACTGATGTTTAAAGAGCACTCTGAAAGCTCCCATCACTTTGGCTTTTCCATTCAGCTTTTCATGAGTCTTATGTAGAAACAAGTCATTATTGTTCAGTCTGAAAAGTGATAGACTGTAAAAATAAAAAAAATCTACATAGTTGAGCCAATTCCACAACTGCTATTAAAAGCCTGGTTTCCAGTTCATCTCATGGCTGCGTGGTTATGCCCAGTGAGCAAATAAGAGTTTGTTAGGGTCACGCTGTCCTTGTGGTCAGCTCAAGACTGATGCAATGTTTCAGTTAAACTGAAGACCAGATATTTGTTGATTATAAATTTGCCACTGTTTTGAATAATGTCATCCAGTGTAGTTCAAACAAGGCAGCCTCCCTGGAGCTGACAAAGACCACCAGAACGCTCCAAGGATGGAGTTTCTATGCCCAGTAATTTTGACACAGCCCTCTGCTTCTCTTATAACTTTATCAGGGGAAAATATGCTTCCCACTCCTGTGCTTCCTCCAGGTGGTATGACCAGACATTCCTGCCACGTATGTTATAATTGCTGATTAAAATACAGGATACTTCTCTTTCCTTTCCCCCTCTTTTGTGTGGATATCTATCATCATTATCAGCTCTGTATATTTTAGCTATTTTACCTTGAGAGGATATAACACTGAACCAATAGATATTAAAAATAAATCTGTAGAAGTGCACCATCTAACAAACAGAGGCAGGAGATGGTGCTCTGCCATCTAGGCCAGTGGTGATGGGCTTTTCTGGGGTCTTCCTAGCTGTGCTTTCAGACCTGTTTTCCCCATGCTGGCTTATGAGTTCTGACAGTTTGTTCTGCCCAGATGAATAAACCTTTTCCATGTGCTGCCAGGATAAGTTCCTGCGTCCAACCCCAGAGCTCTCTACAGGATTATGGTGTTTTTAGTTTATTTCCTGCTTTGTTTGCTGACCTTCCTTTTGCAATTTTGTGATGGCTTCAGTTTTCAGTAATATCGAGACATCAGGGTGAGATGACCATGCAGACTGTATTGTATTTAAAGGTTACATACAATATGAAAATATTGAATTAATCTGGTTGTGAGTACAAGAATATTTTCATATTGTGCTCACATAGAACAAAATGGTGTGCAGTGGATGCTGCTGCTTTGAAAACATAAAATAACTGGGACCAGAAAGCATGGTCTCCAGTGGGGGCTGCTGTTTTGTTCCAAGTTCTTTGTTGAATAACTCTTCGATGTCTCAGAATTTATTTTAATGTGGCTACCTGTGGAGTTACTTAAAAGCACTTTCTTCTGCAAATCTCCTCGAAAGGGTTCTGCAAATGCCACACTTATTCCAAAGAATAAAAATAACATTTAATGTGTTCTCCTGCATTAACCTTCTTCCCTCTTGTTCTGGGTTCAGCAGTAGCAGTCCTTTTTCTCCTTCGTAGCGGGTTCAGTGCTGTGTTTTTGACTTTCATATTATTGGTGGTACCAGCAGTGGTTTGTGTTATACCTTAGTTACTGGACTGCTCTTATCTCAGCCTGTGGGAGTTACATTTTTTCGGTTCTCCTCCCCATCCCTCTGGAAGCTGTGGGAGGAAGCGGGGGAGTGAGGGAGTGGCTGCATGGTTCTGAATTACTGGCTGGGGTTGAACCACGACACCTGTAGTAAATAAGATAGTACAAAGTATAATTTCATGTTCTGGACATTGCATTAAGCAAATAGATAAATGAATATTTCTACAAGTTGTACCATATACACATATTACAGCTGACTGCCACTTTAGTAATCTGGGTAATTTATTTCCTTACTTTTGTGTATATTCCCAGGAATTTTTTTGATCATATAAGCTGTATGTCCTTTGCAGTTAAGACAGGCAAACATTTACCGCTGTGATTCACAATGAAATTATTCTCAGGGTTTGATGGGAGGGATAACATTTTGCCACAATTAGGTTGTCACTCTGATTTTCTTTTCTTTTCTTTTCTTTTCTTTTCTTTTCTTTTCTTTTCTTTTCTTTTCTTTTCTTTTCTTTTCTTTTCTTTTCTTTTCTTTTCTTTTCTTTCCTTTCCTTTCCTTTCCTTTCCTTTCCTTTCCTTTCCTTTCCTTTCCTTTCCTTTCCTTTCCTTTCCCTTTCTTTTCTCTTTTCTTTTCTTTCCTTTTCTTTCTTTTTTCTTTTCCCTTTTAAAGAAATACTGCTTTAGTTTGATTCTCTGATGAAATATGTTTTCTTAGATAAGCTATCAAGTATAATTTAGTTTTAGAGAGCAGTATAAAAAGGGTGTTTGAAACACAGCCTATAGATCCCCAAGTCTGGAGAGATACTTTCTACAAGGACATGTAGTGACAAGAGAAGGGTGAGTGGCCTTAAACTCAAAGGATAGATTTAGATTAGACATTAGAAGTTCTTCCCAGTGAGGGTGGTGAGGCCCTGGCACAGGTTGCCCAGAGAAGCTGTGGCTGCCCCATCCCTGGCAGTGTTCAAGGCCAGGTTGGACGGGGCTTGGAGCAACCTGTTCTAGTGGAAGGTGTCCCTCCCCATGGCATGGGGTTGGAATTGGATGAGCTTTAAGATCTATTCCAACCCAAACCAGTCTGGGATTCTGTGAAGTCTTTATTCAAAATGAGCTCTATCCCAACAACTTCTCCATTCGAATTTTCAACTGATAGAAATTCTGCTGTTTCCCAGACTATGACATTTCTCTTCTTCACTACAGTTGGGAGGGATGTCTGAGTACATGATGGCGAATGTGTGCTCATCACGTAGCACAGATGTGTGAGCCTGAAGGCCAAACATTCAGGGACTATAGAGCAGTGTGGTTTCTTGGAGTGACACATTCAATCATAAGCCTCAACTCACTTAACAATTTTAATTCATGTCATTACATAGACCTTAAGTAGCATAGAAATGCTTTAATGGTTCATCTTTTTTAACCTGGAATGATTGTTGTTTAAATTGCACCTAAGATAGGGTTTGGAAAACTGTTCAATGTAACTGGGGATTTGCGGGCAGAAAAGCCAGAGTGTGTAGCCAGGTTCTGCACCTGCTGTGTGCTCACCAGCGGGACATCTTTGTCTGCTCCCTATTTACTGGAACTGCACTGGCTGACTGCATGCAGGGATCTGGGTCATGCAAGACAGAGGGGATGAGAGTTGAGTGCAGAGATTAAGCTATTGTATGTGCAGTTTTGAGCATAAAAGCTAGAAGCTGTGGGTCAAAGTGACTGGAAATAGGATCATTAGTAACCCATACAGTTAATAAACTATATAGATATGCAGTCATCCAGCCATCTGCCTGACTGCATGTGCAAAGTCTTACCCAAGGTATATGATAAAATACTCTCAAAATCTGTGTCATTAAGGATCCTGCAGTATTTGTAAAGCCATTTCATTTTATATTCGATGCCTTCTTAAATAAGGCTAACTAACCCTGTAGCCACTATAATGAGAAATCATTCTGTGGTAGTCAAACTGATTCAAACCTACTATTTCTTGAACTGAGCAGAAACATGTTCTCATATAGGCCACTATCAGTGTGTTCCAGTGTAGCTGCTTGTGGTCTGAAACATTGCTTCAAAGATGTGGAATTGCTTCCTCCAGAAGTTCTGGTGAGGTTTTAAAGTAGGTTGAGGAAGGCAGAACTTGGAGCCTGAGCTCCCCCTCTTAGCAGTCATTTATATAAATCACTTCCTTAGCCTGGGAAAACACTGGTAACTTTCAGTAAGGGTCAGTTAAACTGTAATGAGTGAATGTGCGCAAGCATATGTGCATGTTAATTCTGTGTGAGCACAGTTGCTGGTATTTCATATCATGAATTTAAATGCATGAAAATCCATCTAATGCATTAAACTGATAGTTTCTGGAGTCTGAATTTGAGACATAACTCTCATGGAAATAAAATGGTATTCAGAGACAGTTTTCCTCTACTGTAGCTATAACTCAATTTTTTTAAAACAATCATTGTCAAATAATTACCCACCAAATAATCAAGTATCCTAAAGGTAAACTAAACATCCACATAAAATTCTTTCTGAAACGTGTGCTAAATGCTATGAAGTTAGAAGTTGAGAAATAAAGCTGTCAATGCAATAAGCTTGATTGCACCATTATGTGGTCTCAGCTGATTCAATTGCTGAGGACTTCTTGTCTATCTTGCATTTCTGAGTTTAAAGATTCACTTCCTTTTCCCTGCAACTTACAAGAAAGTTCATAATTTCTATTCCTAACATTAGATCTTTGCTGTTTCCTTTTTTGCATCCCCCAGAAATAGGGTATAGCTTTTAGCTGATCAGAATACTTAGAGAAAATTAGATGTAATTTTTATGAGCAATTGGACTTATGCTTATGATGTTTATGAGTCTTGAAGAGGTTTTGGATAAATTGTCTAGAATTTCATAGCCAGCTGCTAAAAGGATCTGAGAAAGAATGTAGCATTTCTGAGTGGTGATTAGATTACTAATTCAAACTACTGTTTCAGCACCCTTTGTAGTGGCCTTACAATATATTAGGGTGCATGTATTGCAAGTAAGTTATTAAAAACATTGTTCTCTTTGGACATGGGCCATAGATGCCTGCATAGTTCAGCAGTTGGCATTTCATTTGTTAAAATATCTTAATCTGGGGTAGCTGAATTGAGTTTGTCTTGGTCTCTAAGAATGTCAAAATGATATTCTGCATGCAGATAATATATCTGGAATTGATCTAGTTTTCCCACTATAAGGAGTATCTTCAGGTTGTACTGCCTAATAACCTTGAACAAAAATACAGCAGTTTAATGTAGTACTACTTAGCGTTCTTATTAGAACCTCATAGTCTTTCTTCTCCAGGCAGTGCTGAAAATACAGTTTACCACCAACATGCTCTGTGTGCTTCTAAAAAATATTCACATCTCCATTTTGAAATAAAGAATCATTGACAATTTTCCTCGAATTTGCCTCAGGCCTCTTTCCAATTAGAAAAGCGGGATAGGATAAGGACTTAATCTGTGTGCTAAATCAAAAGTAGTTTGCACCTAGATGTTGTGCAACAGGAGAAACTAAGCATCTGTCAGTAACTCAGAATAATGGCGCCACTGAAAATCATCAGAGCAGGAGGAATGGCCTTGTTTTCCTAAGTTACTCACTGGGAAAGACTTAAGCTGTGATTGATGAGATGCCTTAGAAATGCTAACAGTATCAATCAGCTGGCATTTTGCTACTGCTGCAAGCAGTTGCTAAGGCAGCTGAGGACAATACTCCAGGGAGGCTGGCTGCTGGTGGAAGCATGCTTTCATTCTGCATAATTCAACCATGGGTTTGGTGGTTTCATTTTAGTAGCTTGAAAATATGTGCTTCGCTCTTCGCCCAGTCAATGCTCACGTTAGTAAGAGTGGGAGAATGTAGCAGGAGTGAAAAAAACAGACCAGACATATGGCACTCCTTGGAAAAAGCAAACCTTAAGCTGCCCTCTTAGTTTCATTTAACAGACAATTCCTTAAAGAGCAGTTCAGAATGTGACAGAATGAAGAAGAATAACAGCCGAGACCTGATCTGCTCATCTGCAGAGAGAATTTAATTACACTTTTGTTTTGCTTATGTAATTTACTTCTTCCTCCCCTCCTGTCAAGCTCTGTTCTCAGCAAGGGATATCTGACAAGGAAAAGATGTGAATATAATGCAGCTGAAAGCTTTTGATCTCTTGGGATTTAGGTAGCAAATGTGACTGATCCAAAGCCCCCCATCTCCTTACTGCTGGATTTCTCTCCACCTCTTTGAGAGAGGGAAGATAGGTGGGAAGGCACTCTAGGGCACAGAACCGTGGCAGAGCCAGCTGAGTGGACCTGGCCCTGGTTTCACTGAAGAAAGGCGCTTGTGCTTCCGCATGTGCTCAAAGAGCAAAGCAGTTTGGCTAGTGCAGCAAGGCTGGTGGCAGGTGAGCTTCACCTACATTTACAGGTTCTGTGTATGAAAGACCCCAAAATCTTCCCTATTCTGCCACTGCTGGCTGAAGAGTGGCCACATCTTATGGCAGCAGTGACGTCTGTTTGGGCCTAAGCTGCTGAGATGCTGCTCACACCCTGAGGAGAAAGAGACCACCAAAATCTTCTCTAATCTTGGATGGCAGGGTTACCAGAGGGCTGCACAGCTAAATTAATTGCATAATGTAATAACTATCCCACAATGTGATGCTAAGGCTAGGGAGAGGATGTGCTCTTTGGACACCTTCTACTGCTCACTTGCCCAAAGCTCATTTCCTTTTTGTTCCCTTTTCAAACAAGCCCTGTCTCTGTTGTTTGCATCCAAACATAACCTGTGCTCCTCACCTCCCTAAAGCTAAAATCACTACTTGGGTAGTTCTGCTTTCCTGTTGCAGGTAGTTGGCTCACCTGCAAAGCCTGATGCAGTCTCCAACTCTGTTAAGTCTCCAACTCCTCACATCTTCCACACTGCTTTCCAAGCTCTTCAACCAATCTGTCTTTACTGGCTTTCTGGCATTCCACTGACACTGCTCTTTGTTAAGTGAATGCTTGTTTCCTTGGTATATGGCTCATTCATCAATTCATCTGTGTTTGGTTTTGTACTGCTTGTAGCCAAACTTCTTGTTTGGCATTACATTCATTTTCTTATTGATTTCTTTCCTAGCCAGTGCCATCTATCTCCAGCTCCTTATCTATCCTGCTGTCCCTCATTACATGGCACTGATTTTTTCTAATTTTAAAATGTTCCCCTTTATGGCTCCTAGAACCAGCTATAGTAAGCAGGCAGAAAAAACACAGACATTGTTGAAATGTCTTGGCTCTGGAATATTCTAGGGAAACATATTCAATGGGCATGAACTCTGCTTATGAAGTTATCTCAAAATCAGGCAGGTTATCATGAAAACTAAAGCTGTTTATATTTTGTCCCCTTGCTGCACATACTCCTGATTTTAAAGAAAAAAAAAAGCTTGTAAAAATCTGTAGTTAACCTGGGCACAATTGGCTTGTTTTTCTTTCAGTGTCCTTCTCAGAAATGGCAGAAGTTCTGTGATTGAAATGCTCACACAAAATGTCTCCCTTTAGAAATGCCCTAACTGGTTAAGATTGGACAAAGTTCCAACTAGAGATGGTGTTCTGCAGTCCAAAACGTTTGAAACTGCAGTGACAGCCTCTGCTCCAGCTGTGCCTGAAGGGCTTCCCACAGGGTTATTATTTGCCTGTGCTTCCTTCCCTTCTGTGGGTTAGTGGAGCTGCTTTGCTCTGCTCATGCTTTAGGTCTGCCAGCTAGATAAGACCCAGACACCATTGATCTTCAGTGTATTTTAATTCAGTAGCACCAAGAATCATAAAGGAAATCTGTTTGTAGATTTGTTATTAGTTGTATCTTTAGGAAAACACCACCTGGCCAGGTGGCACTATGGAGATACCTTAAAGTTAGGACAAAAACTCTCTCTCATGCCTGCTGTATCACACACATTTTCACTGTGCAATGTACCTAACAACAACATCCAGCAGGAAGAGGCTCTCTGCAGCATTTGAAGGGCAAACAAAGGGGAAGGAGCTTTGATTAGTGAACCTTGATTGTATTACACAGGGATCAAAGGAGATAAAACACAGTCTACTGCACCGTTTGTAAAGTAGAGATTCCAATTACAGAAGGTGGTGCTGCGTCTGTGTCCCTCTGACAGCTGTGAGGAGAATGAGAACAGCAGTTCTTATTGCATTAAGTTATTAATAATTAATTCTTCCTTGGAAATGTGCAAGCTTAGGTGCTGCACATAGTTGTACGGAAGTCTGCTTTGGGTTAAGGCTGCAATTGTCAAAACTACCACCTTCTCCCTTCTTGTAATTTTCAAAGTACATGGGTATTCAGGATCCCAAGGGTCTGTCTACAGTGGTGGGTGCAGAGATCTAAACTAAGCTCAGTGATAGAGCGTAACTTTGTCTACAGCTGTGGAAGAGGTCCTTATCCAGTGTGGGCATTTTGCTCACAAGCTGAGTGAGTTGACGTGACAGCTAAGGCCAATCATGGCTAGAGCTTACTCTTAACCACCAGGCACAGGCACTCCATAGCATGGCTATTCCCTTGTCCCATTCCCAGTAGGATTTGCTCAACGGAGGGAAACCAAGGCAGAGTTATTGCTGCTCAGGGAAACAGGCAGCACCTAAAAGAAAAAGCTCTTCAGCTCAGGTGGAGGCTAACTTGAGGCATCTGAGATGCAGTGCTCTCTGGTGTCTGTGGGATGTGTGGGTTCAGTGTCCCAGCCTGCCCCAGAGTGTGAACTGCCCCTTCTGAGGCGTGGGGAGCACCACCTAAGCCCTGCTGCTGCGGTAGGTGCAAGAAGGGACCCTAACTGCTTGTGGTAGGTGCAAGCAGGGACCGTCCTTCTTGCTAATGCAGGGCTGCCTGCTGACAAATGCTCTCCCACTGCTAATTTCTGCAAAAAAGCACCATGCTCTAACAATGTTTTACATGCAGTGCTGAAAGGGTAACACAGATTTGGATAGCTGCTGCGTGCTGTATGCAGAACAGCTTTTTAATGGTGCTAGGCCAGCTCAGCAGAACTTGCCTGTCTTTGGGAAATGCATTTATTAGTTGGCTGTGATATGTTGGCAAATGACGCTACACCAAATGTGCTTCCAGCCTCATGCTGTGAGGATGCTTCACATTCTGATGCGTACCTTAGAAGTGTTTGCACATTGTATGGTATTTGCAGTATATTTGTCCTAGCTTTGATCATGATCTTGCTGACTGTATGTGAGCAGCACATCCTTCCCTCTGTCAGCAGCAATCCTTTTTTTAGTATTTTATAACAACTTGGGTATAAATTGTCTTACAGTTCTCTAATTAGTATTCCTTTCTTGCCCTACTAAGGCAAATTCTGGGTCTGTTGTACCAGCTGATAGTGTGGTTCAACCTGCACTACTTAATACTTGTAGATGAGCTATGTGTAGTGGATAATATATGCTGCTTGTTAAATTGGGCATTTTATATATGGTTATAGGTAGTATAGTAATACTATAAAAGTGCTGTCTGGAAGGCATATTTTTGTTGCCTCAGATTTCAGTCATACAAACTGGATTTGCTTATTCCTCATAACAGGAGATAGAATTAGACTTGATAGATTTTAACCACAGGGAAAACCTGAATTTTAGGGTAGGCGTATTGCCCCATCAGGAAATAGTCCCTTGGCATGTGAGGGGTTTGGTCTGTTGGGTGATCCCATGAGGAAGGTATGGTTCTGCCTGCAGCTCTGTCATGAGCCTGGCTGGCTGCATTTTCAGGCACATCTTATGCCTGGCCAGGCTGCATGGGAGCAGTGTTGACTTCTGTGCCTGCTGGTGGGAAGAGAGTAGCCGTGTGCTGTGTTTGCCAGAGAGTTACAATGAATGTACCAAATATCTTTCCTCAAGCTGTGCTAGGAGACCATGTGTGTTTAGACGCATGCTGGATAACAGTACGCCATCCTATGTACGCTTCCAAGTTCCGTAAAATATCCCCTCAGCTTTAATTTCTTTTCCTGGAGAAGTTACAGATGCCTCATTATTGCTTTGCAAACCGAGCTGCATATTACCCATATGTTTTTCCCCTTGTTTTTCAGGAGGCAAACTAAATGTTGGTGCCCATTTCAGATATTCATCAAGTATAGTAGGTAGGTAGGTTGGAACTGAAGAGCCAGATCTTCTCTCAGCACAGAGCAGACACAAAATCCTTTCAACATGCACTGGGAAACCACCCCCAGGCCCAGACCAACCAGGCCCCAGGAGGGGCCTGGCTGCCATCAGCAGCTGGAGTGGAAGCTGCTGGGTGGCACAGCCTTGATGGGGAAGGATGAATAATCTTCACACACTTGCAAGAAAGGGATTTCAGCCTGGAGAAGAGAAGGCTGCGTGGAGACCTCATAGCAGCCTTCCAGTATCTGAAGGGGGCCTATAGGGATGCTGGGGAGGAGCTCTTCATTAGGGACTGTAGTGACAGGACAAGGGTAATGGGTTCAAACTTAAACAGGGGAGGTTTAGATTGGCTATAAGGAAGAAATTCTTTCCTGTTAGGGTGGTGAGATGCTGGAATGGGTTGCCCAAGGAAGTTGTGAATGCTCCATCCCTGGTGGTGTTCAAGACCAGGTTGGATGAAGCCCTGGGTGATATGGTTTAGTGTGAGGTGTCCCTGCTTATGGCAGGGGGTTTGGAACTAGATGATCTTAAGGTCCTTTCCAACCCTAACTATTCTATGATTCTATGAATATTTCAGTGTGACAGCCAAACCTGCTGGTGAGAGGTGGTAGGAGATTTTTGATCCTTTAATCTCCTATCTGAAGAAAAGGAGAGATGTTTCTTCCTTCAACTCTAGAAGGGGTTATCATCAGACACTGAAGTGGTGCAGGGACGAGAGAGATTGGAGCAAACTGCATGTCTCAGTGAGAGCCAGTCAAAAGAAGGCGGAGGGGCTGAGGGCATAAAGGGTGGCTAAGGTGAAAGAGGCTTAATGATAAGCCTTTGTTTTTATTTACAGCCACTTGACAGAGTCTCCATTAAAAGCCTAAAGCTGTAGCTATATACATAAAAATTTGAATTCTGAGACAAACGCTCCCTTGTTATAGTCAATACTGTGCAGCTATTTGGGTGAGTTTAGGTCTACCGATAAAATAAAGACAGAACTGAAAGCTAAATATTTAAAAATTAAGTACTTATCACAGAGTAAATATTAGTCAGAACCAGGGGACAGACTCTTGTGAATAGTGCCTAAATTCCCAAGTGGTCCTTTTGCTAATGCAGCTACACTGATGCTTAGTGATTTGGAAGAATTTAGATGGAAACTGGCATATTTGCATGTTTTGCTTTGTTGAATTTTCAAGAAAAAACCCACTGTTTTGAATTTTATGATAAATATTTTGCTGTGTAAAACTCAGCCAAATGACGCAACCAGTACATTTCCCCCTCTTCAAATTTCTCAGTAATTTCTACAATCTTTTGTCTTGATTTTCTAAATGGCTTTTTGTTAAACTGCTTCAGGGAAGGGGATCTTTGACATTATTCATGAATTCTTTTGTACCTCTTCATCTAATGTAATGCTATATTAAAAGTTTGCCTAGCAACCAATGGATGCCTGAACTATCACGGAAAAACTTAATATCATCTCTTATTGGCACAACCTCAACAATTCAGCTGTCAAAAGGTTGACACTTCAGTGGGTGACAAGTTCAAGGATTATTAATAGTGTAATTTCTGATGTGTTTCATGTCAGGGTAGAAATACTAATTCATCAAGAGCCAAATTTAGACTGCTCTGAGATCAGCTGAAAGGACCAGAAGGAAACCTGGTCTAGTGGAAGGTGTCCCTGTCCATGGCAGAGGGGTTAGACCTAGGTGATCTTTAAGATCCTTTCCAACCCAAGCCATTCTATGATTCTGTGAGAAAATTGAAGACTGTAGGTTGACCATATGTACCTAATATACCTGCTTTACTGTCAAGTGAGAGAAGGGCTCACACAGTGTGAGATTTCTCTGGAGGAGAAAAGGCAGTTTTATGAGAAAGCCAGAGGTTTCTCTGATGCCCCACAGGGATTTACAGTTGTGACTTGGTCTTAGTTGTAAGGGGAAACATCTGTGATCTGGTAGCTTCTCTGCCTTTCAAAAGCTACAATCAGTTCTGCTTGTAGCACAATTTAGAAAGCAATGACCTTTCTGCAGAGTACTTGAGTAACTTCCTGAATGGTGCACCCTGACTTTGGCTCCAGCAGTCTGTGCTGAGGTACTCTAAGTACCATAGGTTATTCTTATTCTAATTCTTATTCTTACTCTTACTCTTAATCTTATTATGTTCATTTTGACTGTATCCTGATTACTACATGCTACTCTGCAAATGGAAGCACAATCATCTTTAGAAGTTACCCATACTTTGTACAGGCAGTCTTCAGTGTACCCCTGCTGAAAGGTAAGCTGCAATGCCTCACATTGTCGTTATGCAGTGACTGCTGGTTCCCATTGGCAGTAATTGCTATATTTTGCAGTATGCATCTGTGACCTCCCTTCAATATCTGGCATAATAATGCTCCTGTTCCAGTTTGGCCCCATGACACAAATGAGATAGGAATATGAAAATGAGGAATCATGCTCTGACACTGAATTATTGTGGAACCTTCAAGCAGGAGCTGTGACCAGAATACAGCCAAAAGGATTTGTCCCATTCTCTCAGAGGCAGCCTTGCACTGCCTGCTCTATGGGGGGTAATAAAGCACATATTAAAGCTGATGAAAATTCTGACTGCTGAGTGCTCAGACTGGAGGGCTCTGCTCTGCCTTTCCTGCCTTGAGGGAGTTCTGCAATTTAGGGCTATGATATATGATTGGAATGCTTTATTGTGGTGATGCTACCTCAGCCAGTGGCTGCCCTGCACTGTTACCAGGGCTGGTTACTTGTGCTTTGGCAGGCACAGCCTCTGTGAGCAGCTGAGTTAACCATGGCCAGCCAGGATCGAAAAGACCTGGGAATGTTTGCCTGCAATGTGTCTGTATGTGAGGAATGGGTGCTCAGAACTGGTAGGTCTCAGCAGACGTGTGTAGGCCATCCCCTGATTTTGCATTTGTTCTTCTATTGAGTAATGTTAATCATTCATGACTTCGAATGTTAAGTATAAAAATAGAGGTTTGTTGTGCCCATATTGTGCAGGTCTGCAAGGGAAATTCCACTTATGCCAGGACAGTGCACATGTGGTTAAACTCTGCCTTGAATTGCATATAAAATAAGTTATTTAATTACAAGTAACTAAGATTTTACAAGCAAGTTGAATCTGATTCATGCACATCATAACTGGCATGAAAATAATGCCTGTACTTCAACAGATGAGCATATAAATTAAAATGTTAAAAATAAAATACTCATCCTTAATTTGTGGTGGTTCAAGGCAGTAATTGTCATAGACAAATTAATATGTTTTATTAGGAAATCAACATGTTGAAGATGTAGTCTAATCTGTTATGCAAGGAGAATCATGCCAGCATGCCGTGACAGTACATAATGTATACAATTCCTATTGATTTTCTGCTGTTCAGCGCCTTGAACAAATTGTAGCTTCTGAACTGTGGAGTTAGTGGAGAAGTAGAGAAGTCTTGCAAAACTGCTGAAGTCTTTGCAGCTAAGAGGAGGCAGCTTGGAAAACATGCAGTTGCTAGAGTATCATTCAGATTTTAACTGGACAGGAAACTACCATAGGGATGCTAATCATTAAATAAGTTGCAAATGCTATTTACATACCTGCTCATTGAGTTGGTAGTCATGTATACATACACCTTTCAGTACAAGACAGGAGATACTGGATCTTAATTATCCACAGCTTGTTAGACCTTCAAACATGCGCAATAAGCACAAGAAGCTTCATTTCCCAAATAGTTAAATGTGCAATTGACAGTTAATGCTGTGGTCCTGGTCTTGTAGTCCTTTAATGCTTGGAGGTTTAGATTAGATATAAGGAAGAAATTCTTTACTGTTAGGGTGGTGAGGCACTGGAATGGGTTGCCCAGGGTGGTTGTGAATGCTCCATCCCTGGCAGTGTTCGAGGCTAAGATCGG
>NDXB01017157.1:0-19516 GCA_002631895.1 Agapornis roseicollis
ATGGTGCATTCATCTCCTGCATCCAGATCATTGATACATATATTGAACAGAACTGGCCCTAAAGTTGAACTCCGAGGAACACCACTGGTGACCGGTCACCAGCTGGATACAGCTCCTTTCACTACAGCCCTTTGAGCTGTCCTTCATCCAGTTCTTCACCCAACACACCATGGACTAGCTCTTCCCACATCTGAGCAACTTGTGCAGAAGGACACTGTGAGGGACAGCATCAAAAGCCTTATTAAATTCCAGGAAAACTCCATCCACCACCTTCCCTTCACCTACTAGGTGGGCGACCTTACTGAGCAAGGATAGCCAACTAAACAGGACTCTTCCTTTGTGAACCCATGCTGACTGCCTTGGTGATCACATTGTTTTTTAAATGCCTTTCAACAGTACCCAGTGTAGTCTTCTCTGTAATTTTCCTAGGAACTAAGGTTAGACTCACAGCACTGTAGTTCCCTGAGCTGTTCTTCTCTCACACCCTTGCCATACATTGGAATAACACTGCCTAGCTCCCAGTCAGCAGGGCCATAACCAAACTGCCAAGACCTTTGGCAGATAATTCAGAGGAGTCCTACAGTAACATCTTTCAATACTCTGGGGTGAATCCCATTGGGCCATGGGGACCCATGATCGTTCAGCTGTTGCAGCTGGTCTGTGTAAGCTCATGAGCTCACTCCAGTTTTCAAAGACACCATGAAGCAGAGTAGTTTTCCGTGCACAGGAAACCAATGTGGTGCTACATGAATGTCTGGAATGATGAGCAGGATTAACAACTTTATATAAGGCCTGGAAGCCAGGGCTTTTTCACTACTTTGTTCTGAAAGTCAAAGACACCAATGCACGCACAATGCCATTTAAAGAGTGAATTAAAGAGGCTCCCCTTCTCAAGGTCCAGATGAGTATGTAATGCACAAGGTAGCTGCTGCTTCAATATCCCTGTCTTTATCATCCAGAACTCACAGAGCCACTGACCGCTACAGAACTCACTTCAAGGCAGCCCCTTTGGAATCTACTGTGCTTGGGAAATCAATCTGATCAAGAGTCTCATTAGGTAAGACCCAGATCTGTTTCCTTCATTCAGAGTTGAGGGCTGAGCATCCTTCCTGACCCTCCTGCTCTGCACAGGCCAGTTGCTGCCATTCAGCCAGTAACCACACTTTGGTGGCCTGGCTTTCAGTTGAACTTAGGCAAGCTGCCTTGCTGTGAAGTGAAATAAAGAGTCAATCTATTTAAGAAACACAGAGAACTGATGCACTGCTTACTTTTTAGTGTCCTAAGATAAGCTTCATCTGAATTAAAAAGTGATTCCCAGTTTGAACCAGAGCCATTAACTGCAGGAAAACATCAGACCATGGGTTACAAGGGCAGAGACGTTGTCAGGATGAACGACAAGAATTCCAGGGAATTTTTATGCTGAAGCCTCTTTGCTTTCCTGGATCACTACAAAAAGACTTAGCAAAAACAAGGCCTGGGCAGCCAAGCTATGGAAAAATGTTCATCAGGTCCCTTTTTGTGGGCCCTGTTCTTGTACATAAGAGTAGTAACTTCCTCTTTGCCTCACAAAGAAAGAAGAAAAACCCCACAAAAATCCCTGCTCCCCACTAGGAGAGGCTTTGGGGAAGAACCTGTGACAGGTTCCAGGGGCAGCAAGACCATGCACTGGTGGGCAACACAAGTGTTTCAAACTTACTGTGCCCAGAGCAGATTTTGCTAGCCCAGGAGTACTGCCTACAAGGAAACCTGAAGTGACTATGTTATTTGAAGAATCAAAGCCAGAATGGCATTTCCAAGCACACAAAAGCAAGAGACAAATATTACTGCCTTGTTTGAAGGAAAAGCACACTGCAGAGCCATTAAATAAATAAAACTTACCTAGTTTCCCCCCTTTCCTTTAGAAGAAACAGGACTGAAGTTTGACTCAGCCAGCACCCATACATTCACTCCATCTCTCACGCACATGCAAAGCATCCACCTTCCTAGCAGTGCTCAGATCAGATCTTCTCGGTGCACAGCACTTCAGTCTTGACATGTTCATGTTCCTCACTGCCAGCCACAGCCACACACGTTTAGACTAAAGGTGCATTCCAGTGCAGAGCACTGACATTAACCTGGGCTCAATCCTCTCAGCAAGATCCTATCAGCAACATTATGTAAAAGCTGTGTCCCCAGGGATCTCTGCTCTCTCTGTGGGATGCCACAGGCTCAGTCCTCCTCTCATGTGCTACCTGGTACAGCAACGGGCTGTCACGCACAGGAACCAGAGAGCTGGTGTTTGAGCAGGGGCCAAAGAATAGGAGGGGGAAGGAGGGTAGAAAGCAAAGACAGACAATAAGAAGGTGCTAAACAAGGTACAAACCCACCCTGAGGTAACTTGCAGCATATGAACACTGAAATGGCAACAAATACAACTGCTGTCTCTGCTGACTGCACCAGGAGTCGTGAGCTACATTAAAACATTGCCCACGTTCAGCAGTAACTGAAGCCGCTGTTAAAATGGAGCCAAACAAAATTCTTTTTAGGAACAGAAAGTCATGGGTTAAAGAAATGCGAACTTTCGGAACCCCTGTTTTGAACTGCTGACCATGGAAACACACTGGGATTTTTGCTAGGTGAGGTCAGCCTTAAGTCAAATGCACGTGACAAGCTTCAGGCAGCCGAAAGCTGCCCAACAAATGCCTTTACCTGTCAAAGCCGTGCCTTGTGCTGAGGCTCCCGAAGATACTGTACGAAAGGGAAGAGAGAAACCCAAGCCGCTTCCAAGTTTGTCTGTAGTTTCAGGTACACACAACAGAGACAAAACCAAACCTGCAGCATTATTTCCCATCTCCCATACAGATGCTCTCACTCCACGTATTACTGAGGGTGGCCCTTACCCCGGAACAACTGCACATCAAACTTGACTGTTGGAAAATCAACAACCAATATTTGCACAGCTCTCAATGTTGCATCCTTACTGTTTACAAGTAAGCATTGCTATAGGCACTGGTGCTTTAAAGTTAGTAAGGTGGATGGAAATACAGTGTGTATATAAATACGAAAAGTACCCATATACATACATTTAGGCAAATAAACAGTGATGCTATGAATGACCTCTTCAGGGATGCCAGTGAGATCCACTTGCTTCTTAAATGTATAAATGATGCATCAGACCAGGAGTCAGTCTATGAGTTCTCATACAGCTGAGCTGCAGTCGTGACCTAGAATATGGCTTATATTGTGGGCAGGTCGGTTCGAGGACTGCTTGGAAGAATCTGAAGCAGATGTGTTTGTGATGGACAGCAAAGGCGACATTGCTGAACCATCCGGAGGAAGAGCTGTGGCTATTTCTGGAAACAGAGATGTTAAGTTAAAATTGGATAAGTGCGAGGTGTTGGCCATGTGCATCGGCGGCATATCCGGGAGCAAAGGAAAACTGGGCTGAGCAAAACCAACAGGCCTGGGAGGAGACAAAATGGATCCAAATCGATTGTTTAAACTTCCACTACTCGGCTTCTCGGTGGTTGGGTTAGGGAACATTTGATTGGGAAAGTAAGGGATAGAAATGTCATTGGAAAGGGTAGGATGGGCAGGAGAGTAAGGCGGATAGAAGGATGGCAGAGTATTCTGAGGATCAACGGGGATGAGCGCCGGAGTTCGAGTGGCACTGGGCTGAGTGACTGGTGGGATGAAAGAGGCGTTGGCATTTATCGGTGGATTCATGCCGCCCTCCGGGATAAAAGGGAACCCAAAATTCTGAGAGAGAGTATGCTGGTCAGGGGCTGCATTGTCGTTAGACACTTGAGGGCCATCGGACATAAATCGGACAATGCTGCCTCTCTTTTCTATGGCAGACTGCTGGCGCCCAAGGATCATAGTGCTGCTGGTGGAGAGGGGAAGGTGCGGAAGGCTAGGGTCAAAGACATTCCCATGTCTTTGATTTCCGGATCGATTCCGTTCGGGCTGACGTATCTTAGAGCCTCCATTATCTTGCAGAGGATGCCTCGAGCGCTGAGTCACTGAAGAATTTGGCTGGCGAACAGAAGGCTGCCCTTGCTCGCCGTTCCCATGAGAAACTGCAGGGTGAGGGTGAGTTGGCCTCACAACTCCGTGCATGTTGCTAGAAACAGGCGTATTCATGTGGCTCTTAGTTCCATGACTGTCCGTCATCCTCATGGGATTGGACTTCTGCACAGAGATGTTTGGGCTTGTATTGCGACCCTGAATATCTCCCGAGGACGAGGACGTTGAGAAAGGAATATTCAAGGAACTGTTCCTTGTGTTAATTGCACCAATAGACATGTCACAGCTCTCCCTGCTCTGGCCATCACCATCTCTTCGGATGTGGACACTCTCTCGTGCCGGGGGACAGTTGTATTCAATTGTGGAGGAGGCACCACACTGCGCGTTCCTTTGATGCTCTGGGATCGATCTTTGGCTTCCGCTAACTTGATCTCCAAGGTGAGGGGCAAGTAAACTCTGCATAAAGCTCTGGTGGCACGTGTTTTCGTTTTCCCTTGATGGCAGGGTGTTTCCTGTGGGAATACCCTGCACTGGCTGGTAGGGCAATCTCTTCTGCCTCTCTATGGGTGGCCCCGTGTTTTGACTGATCCGAAAGGCCTGGGACTGCATGCCCCTGAGGGATGACACAGAGTTACCTATTTCGCTGTTTCTTGAAGCCTGTACATCAAAGTTGCCCGTTGGCTGTTGGTTTGGTCCAGCTGGCTTAAACGTCTGACAATCAGAAAGCCGCTGCACATCTGAGCCAACTGTATGGTCGACAGGTAAGCGGCCCTGCATATTATGAATCACCAACCCTTTATTCCTAGAAACATCAAGATAGCTCCTCATTTCAAGCTGGTCAGGAACCCGAGGGCCTTGGAGAGATATTCCTATTCTCTGTTCTGAATTTGAGGGTGTCTTCCCAATGAGTGCCTCAGCGGAGTAGCTGGAAACTCTGTTTCTTTCCTGCCTGTGAGGGGTGCATGTCATGTCTGATGGTCTGGTCACGATACTTGCCTGGGACACCATCTGCTGCTCTAAGCCCCTTGAAGTCATCAGCCTTTGCATCTGATTGTGCCCTGACACGTGTTCAGAACCTGATCCTTGCTGCCTGCTGTTAACATCCTGTTGCTGTTGATGCATAATATCCTGATTTATATGGCTCTGAGGGTGGTTATGGTGGCTCCTGCTTGTTGCAGGATTTTCACAGTTCTTTTCAGGCTGGGAAGCTCCAAAGTGCTGCTGCATCTGCTGCTGCATCTGCTGGTGGTGAGGATGAGGCTGACCACCTTTTTGCCGCGTCTGGTCGCTTCCGTGGTGTTTTTGCTGTAGAGAAAGCTGCGTGGCTTGCGTTCCCTGGATGAGATTTCGCTTCTTTTGCATCTGCACCTCCTGCTGCATTGTTCGCTGTTGGTGGACGCCGTGGGGCTGAGAGTGGACGGAGTTTTCCCCGTGTGTAACATGGTGCTGCAGCTGATACAAGTGGTGCCTTTCCCTTAACTGACCAGCCTGCTGTTGCTTCAAGTATGGGTGATTACTGTGAAGGTGAGAGATGCCTTGAGCAGGAACGTGTTGAATTGGCTGCAAGTGCTGCCCTGCCTGGCCTTGCTGCTCTGAGATTGATGGCTGAGAACTGCACTGAACTTCAGATTGCCTCAGAGCTGCTGTTACGAAGTTGTTGTTGGGTGGGAATAACCTATTAAGGCCATCAGTATGCCCTTGATTGCTCACTGGTACCACTGAATTGGATGAACTGGGGGGAATCTGACTGACCAGCATCTGTGTTTGATCAGCAATACTCTCTGGTGTTCGGTTCATCAACGCCATCCCTTCAAGCCTTATGGGTGTTGTCTGGCACTGCTTTTGCCTCTTTGCTGTTGAAAGCAGAAGGTCATCCTGAACAGCCCGCTTGGCAGAGTCTTTGCGACCTTCATGATTTTGCTGCTTTAGGTGTGATTCCTGCAGCTGGGAAGCCTGCATGGTGCTTGCCCTAATAGCATTCAGCTGTTCCTGAGCATACTCACTCATCATAGCAGGCCCTGGAGACTGATTGACATATGTGCTAGATGGAAGGGAGAGGCTCACAGTTGAAGGGACTATTGCTGGCTCTGAAGACTGGGATAAACTTGAGCAACTCACAAGGGGATGGACAATGCGACTCTGGTGTATCAGATTATTCACACTTAAACTGGTTAGGCTTGGTGACTGAGAAGAGGGAATCTGCAGAGAAGCGTTGGATGTTTCCACACCTCCTACAGAGCAGCTTGGATTCTCAACCTGTCTATCGACATTTGTCTGGACTGTATCTTGAGCACTGAATTTGTTTGGTGCTGCTTCCAATGGCCCCGCATTGTTTTCTTTCACTGGCTGAGGTTTAAAAGGCTGTTGCTCTCTCTCCAAAGGTGCAGCCTCGGTTGACTTTGAGATGGCGTCCCTCACGTTAGCCTGCATTCCTCCACCACCTTTCTCAAGGTTTTCCTGGTCAAAAATAGCTCTTGCTGCAAGAGCTACAATGTCAGTCTGTTCTGAAAATGTGCAGCTATTACATGTACTGGTTGAGGTGCTGCTAGTGACGTCTTCTCTAGTGGTATCTGGCAACATAGATGCAACTGAGAAGCCTCGACTGCTGCCAGAGCTAGTTGACATGGGGGAGTCTGCCTGCCTGCTAGCGATAAGGGCAGCACTGACCACTTCCTGATCAGAAATGCAGGAGTGATGCTGGGAGAGAGCATCACCTTCCGTGTTCATGAGCAAGAGTTCCTGCTTGTCAGGTAAATCCACATTTGGTTCTGCTGATTTAGGGTTTTCCATGGGAAAATCAGAGTGCTCCCCCTGAACGGCAAACGAAGAGTGTTTTTCCACAGCTGTTCTTTCTTTTGTGAGATCAGACAGCATTCTGGTTAGACCCTGGCCTTCCAGCAAGTCTGCATCTTGCATCACCGTTGAGGAATCCTGCGCAACGCTGCAGGGCTCTGAAACCATTCCTGCCTTGGAAGGACGACCTGCTGCGCTGCTCTGTGCTGCTGACGTCCCAGCACCCTGGGGCTGTGCTTCGGTAGGAGAGGATGTTAAGGTGCTGGGAGGGTCATGGGGTTTGGAAGACTCTGATGAGGCAGAGTCGGTTGATGGACGGCTCGGAGATCCTTGGGCCTGCTGGTGCGGAGCATCTTCGGCAGCTGGTGGGACCAGCGGCAGCTGCTCTGACACCATGGACTCCAGCAGCGAGGAAGCGGGTGCCTCTGCGGAGCTCAGCTCAGGGGCAGGGCAGGTTTTCACTGCCTGCTCGGAGCGTGCAGTGTCCTTGGAAGGAGAGCCAGGAACACTGACACCACTCGCTGCTGCCGTACCACTCGCCTGTGACGTTGGTAAAGCTTGTGCTGCTGCTGGAGCGGTTTCAGGCAGCCCCTCGCTGTTTGAATGCTTTGCCACCGTTTCTGCAGCAGTAGAGTCCACCTTCCCTGCATCTTTGCAAGGAACTGCTGGGCAGGACACTTTACTGGGAACTGCTTGGTGTTTCTTCGTACTTGGCTTTTTGTTTGTCCTTTTGGACTTTGCGTTGGCTGGCAAGCCAGCAGCTGCTTTTTTGGGGGAAGCATTTATTGAATTGGATGCAGTAGCTAATACCGAAACCTCAGCAGGTACTGAAGTTGCCACGGAAGTTGGCAAGGACACGCAGTTAACCGTGGCAATCTGGTTACTGACAGTTGTGGGATTGGGAGGATGGTTGAGAGACAAGTGTAAGCAGCTCTGTCCAGCCATCTGCGATATGCTCTGATTGAGGTTAGCTAAAGCACCAAACGTATTGAGGGCAACATTGGTATTTGGATCTTCGCTGGTGGTGGGTTGAATAATTTGCATAGGGGCTTGATTGGAAGCTCCAGATGAAGACATCACAGGCTGCAGTGCAAAAAGCTGCCCGTTTAATGAGATAGTTTGAGGATGCTGTTGATTGGACATTGTAACTGAAAACGTTTGCGTAGAGCTAGAAGATGGCAAAGAAGACGGTCTTGGCAATATATGGACAAGGTGTTTCCCTCCGAAAGTCTGTGGAAGTGACACATTTTGGATGGAGCTGCTGGAGTTTGCAATTGCAGTCGGCCCATTCATGGGAACTCTCACAGAAGCAGAGGGCTGAGCGGAGAGGAGGGGAAGAGGGTTCTGGTTAGCAGCTTGTATAATGACAATTTGCTGACTAACAGTTTGGCTGGGAACTTCCGCTCTCACAATCGGAGGGCACGGAGTGGGGTTTGGAGGCTGGAGAATGATGACATTCTGGTTAGCTGGCGCTCCTGTAACAGCTGCTGCGACTGGCTGAGCCATCTGAATCACCTGCATAGCTGAATTTAATGGAAGGAGATTTCCTGCAGCCTGAGCTTTAACCTGTGGCTGGCTGATTAATGGCTGCACAGGTAAGGGTGGGCATGAGGGCAAGGTAACTACAATCTGTTCAGCTGCCTGGCCATCCCCAGGCAGAGAAGTATTCAAACTGATACTTGCAGTCAAAGGCCTGCTGTGAGCAGAACATACAGTACCAGCACCATTAACTGGCTCGTTTAATACTGCAGTCATTATACCAGATGGTGTTTGGCTTAGTGGCTGAACAGTATTTCCTGCTAGCTGCAGAGTTGTCCATGTGGTCTGTGTGTTTCCAGCCGAAGGCATCCGTGTAAGGCTACTCATGTTTTTCAGGTCTGAAGTGCCAACACCTGAAGAGCCTGAAAAAGACCAGCAGTTCTCTAGGGAAATGGCAGGCAGAGTGCTTATTGCCGTCGCAGCCTTAACTCCTTCTGCTGCAGAAGTCACAGGCATCCCAGCACTACTTCCTAAGTCTGTACTTTTGAGGACATTTACGCAGGAAGAACTACCTGCAGCAGACAGCCTCACAGATGGCACACCAGCTGTGTCCGTGGTTGAAACGACACAGCTTTCCTGAAGGTCACTCCTAGAATTCTGTGCATCCGAGCAAGCTGCATTCACTTGCTGAGCTTTGGAGGCTTCTGTGGAGGCACTGGAAGGAAGGCTGATTCCCTGGAGGAGTGTTTTCTTAGTTACTTTAGTGCCCTCCTCATCATTTTTGCTTTTGGGAAGGTTTTGATCGTTCTGTAGTGCATTACCTGAAGAACACTGGAGTTCCTGTTCTGTTCCGGATCGAGATGCGCTCTGCGAGCCAGCGGTAGCGGTGGTAAGCACGCCTCGCTCATTCTCCGGGGTGGAAAGCTCAAGAACATTCCCTGCTGGAGCTGTCTGAGCAGATGCCACTGGAGAAACTGTAGTTTGTGGCCATGGCTTGTTTTCTGCGGGGTAAATACCAGAAATCGTCACAGGAGTCACTAGGTTGCAAGTTCTCTGCACTGGCACAACATTGGCTGTTTGCTTTTGTAAATTATGACCAACATTAAATGTTATTCCCTGGACAGAAGCTCCCTGGTTATTTCCATTGGGCTGGCTCCCATTTGAATAGACAATGATGTTCTTTTGAACGTGATCACCGGGAATAACAACCGAGACCTTGGCATTTTTGAGATTTCCTTTCCAGTGGATTGTAGGGTCATCATACAGGCAAATATCATTGGCTTTCAGTAGCTCGATGTATCTCCCATTCTCCTTTTGCAGTTCATCCAGCTGCTTGCGGAGTTTTTTTATCTCTTCAGCTACAAAACAGTAAGAGCACTGCATTACATCAGCACCAGAGCAAATAGTCCATAACATTACCACGACTTGCACAGTAAATGCTATGTAGTATTGAAATAAGTTGTTAATTATGTACGACCTCTTCAAATGGGTAACATAATGAAAATGAAGACTCTTATCCTGATAAGCCTCTCTACTTAAGTGGGAAACTGAATGAACTTCCATTGCCAACAGCAAGATATATGAAACTAGTTAGTTATTAAAAACCATCAGGACAGACTCAGATGAAACTCAACACTCATTAAATTGTTTAATTACTGAAAGAGGAGCACATTAATTTAACTTGTTCTCTTCCCTGCTCCTTTGCAAACACTAAAACTCTTTGTATATAATTGATAATCTCGTGGCTTTGCAGGACAATTAAGTTTCATTACTTCTAAAAATGATAATCAAAACTGAATGTGAAGCATGCACTTACAGCCACAAACCCCAGCAATGCACTTGGAGACGGCTTACCTAACTAGGAAAATCACCTAGGCTTTTCAACCCAAATTCCACCACCAAGATAAATAAACTATCAAGAACTCCATTCCATGGGTAGAAATAAAACTCACAAGCTGCAAATGAGCTCTGAGATTATTTCTGTCATACCTTCCTCACTGTATTTTTGTGCATCTGTTCAAGAAGGTTTGAGATGATGCATTTTTATCAAATAGGCTGTTACCATTTACAGCATCGCAAAGGGAAAAAATGGCTCCATGCATGACAAACTCCATTGTTTTGATGGGAAAAAATCTAACTAAAGCTTGTCAGAAACCATTCTGGTCACAAAGTAAATCAGGATGGAATCTACTACATGATGCCACATCACCTATAAGCTCTGTAATTACATCACAACACAATTGCTCCATATTCTCTCAGCTACGTACAAGAACGCACACTTGGGCATTTTGCTGGCTTCTTGAGTCAGAATATTCTAAACAGCTGTGTTTTTCCTGTATGTGCACAATGTCTCGGAATTCCCAAGCGTGTTGATCCAGGCTTTGTTGTTAGTCCGTACGAACAGACACACACTGGAAGTGAGAGACAGAAATCCTAGAGCCTCCCGCAGCATCTGTACTTACCCTGCTCATTGTTCCCTCCATTTAACAGAAGTTCATCATTCTGTCTTTTCATTTCTGTTATATACTTAAAGGCCTGATCCAGGATCATGTTCTTGCTCTTTGAAAGAAAACATGTAGATAAAATTAGGAGAAAAGTCTATAGTTGGTAGATCCATTGATGCTACTGACCCCAATGCCATGAGCTTTTAGAGAACAACATTTCCAGTGCTGGAGCTGACATTTCCCAGTGCCCAAAGGTAGCTACTAAGGCCACAGACCCCAAACAGCAAGCACCATTTCTTGCTGAGCAGCCTGAAATTTGTGTTCACAAACGAACACATACATCATGAAATGTCCAGGATACTGCTTTGAAAATACTTTCTTAGGAAAGAAACAAACAAGGAACAAGGAAGATGTATGCATTACTTTGAAAGTAATATACTGGAGAATACGTTAAGAGAAAATATGCCATGACCCCTTCACCATCTTCCCTTTATGAAACTCTGCCTGCAAAACCTCTTGTTCACTTCTTAATTGCTAAAAGGAATTCTATTACAAATAATTCTTAAGTACTAGTAAGGTTTTTGAGCATATAAATTCACACAGTTTTGCCTTCATCCTAAGACAAACAGCAAAGTAACTATACTTCCTTGCACCAGGAAATGCACAAGCTTGTTACAGGAAACTTGTACACACCTCTGAATGGACACTCACCTGCTTAAGTGCTGGAGAGCAGGGAATGAGTTCTCCAATTCTGTTTATCCCAGCGTTAATCTTCTTCTTTCGATGTCTCTCCACTAAGCAAAACCAATACATGCTGTGTCATCTGCTTGGGCAAGTCACCACAACAGCAGCACAACTAGTACCAGTGCAGGGACTCATAAATACATCATTTTATGGTATACTGGAACCCTCAGTAACTTGAGAGAGGAAAACAATTCCTCTGAAGTAAACCTCAGTTACTGAATGGAGAGCTGTAAAGATAGCAGCAATACCTTTAAAAGCGGGGATGTTCTGGACCCCTTTGTGGAAAGGAAGAGTTACTACATCTCAAAATGCAGGTTTTGATACTGCTTTCGAACTGAGTTTTATAGCACTCAGCCTGAGGGATGCAACTCCCACAACACACGGTCAGTATGTGTACCGAATTTCTGGGATGCCAACATCCAGATGGGTGCCTCAGGGATAGGTTACAGGACTATTTCTAATACAGGGAACCCCTGAAGCTCTCAGGTTGGGTATCTGTCTGTGTTTTAAGAGAGATGGGCATAGCTGTGTGGATGCTGTGCATTTATTTCCCTGTAGAATTAAATACAACTGAAATTGTTTAATTCTTAGTTCGCTAGCATTGGAAAGCCAGTGGGATGGTCCTGCTTTCATACTTGGGTGTGCTACTGCAACCCTGTACTATGGAAAACAGGAAAGAACCAAGGTGCCCTTCTGCACAGATATGCAAGGACACAGAAAGGTGTTTGGAAGCGTAGGGTTTTAAATGAAGTAAACTCCTTCAGAGGAACCTTCTCCATGCAAGAGCTGTTCTAGTAGTTCAAAGCATCAGTGCTTATTTCCAGACCAAACAATAAAGCATAATGTTCCTACCTGCATTATGTGTTTCCCGGTTTTTCTTTCTGTGAAACACAAAGGGAAAGCAGTGATGTGAAACACAAAGGAAAAAGATCTGCATACAAACAAATATTTCTCTTATTCTTTTCTTTACAGCTAAAGATACTAAATATTACATTCTGCTCTGAATAAGGATGTAGCAGAAATCACACTCACAAGGACTGGTCTTAGACAGTATTAAATAGTTTCTAATAATAATTCATGGAGGGACCCAGCTGCCCTTTGATTCTCACTACCAATACAGAATACAAAAACCCCCATTATTTAGTGGGGTAAGAAAGAGTCCCCAAATCCATGACGACTGAAAAAGAATCTGTAGGACAAAACAATGTTCTCTCCAAGCTTTCCCTATCATAAATCAGATCCTACATGGGTACCTAGCACAGGATGAATGCTCTATTTAACCAGGGACTGAAGGATTGCCCTACCGATCAGGCATTAGATCAATGTGCTACTACAGAAGAACAAACACCTGCAAACCTTGCAACGACCCTGGTCAACCTCAGAACTGTTTGTCAATACCCAGTTGTGAACTCTTAGCTAGAAACATCACACCTGTGACATGACCCCGGAGTACAGAAGTACAACTCACCGATGCTGCTTCTTGGTAGGTGTCTCATTCTCTGTCATCTCTGGCATGGTTTCGGAGAAGAGAGCCTGAGGAAAACGGGGGAAGGAATTAACAACTGTCCTCTTCTGAATTCTCAGCACATGGCATTTGTTACCTCATTTTGTCTTTGACCACAAGGACAGGTCCATACTTCAGTGTATGCACAGGTCCATCACCTTGATGCAGAGCAGTTGGTCATGTGAGTATCAACTCACATGTGAGTACTCGTGTGAGCAGTTCTGTGAACGTGCCCTGCTGTCTATGACAAACTGGTTTGCATTTCCTCAATTACTTTAAATGTCAAACCAATTATAGTGCTAACTACTTTAAGGAAGTAGGAAGGAAAATTAGAGTGTATGACTGGTTTTTGAATGGGAGGAAATATAGATGAACTTTCTTCCATCAGCCTTCCTTAGTTGAACACGCATTCAATTCCCAGCTCTAAATAATAAACAGGAATGCTAAGCAAAATACAAGCTACAATGAGGACATTTGATTAAATACAAATTTAGAGTGCTATTAATATAGCAAATTACAAAACCTACATACTATTGAATAATGTACATCTTAAAATGGCCAAAAATGACACCCTATGTTGTCAGGTATGTAAAAGTCAGTTAAAAATAAAGCTATGAAATAAAGTTATACATAACAGCCTCAGCTTGAACACACCAGGAGCCTGTATTTAAACAAAAGCATTATGACAAACAACAGATGAGATTAAGTCGATGATGGTTGAACACATATCTACCAGAGGAATTCATTTTAGGCAGCAAGTAACATGGAGTATATCGTAGATTACAACAGGACAAACCCCCCAGATCTGCTTTTTGATAAGGCTAATAACTAAGTATTTAGTTCCATGTTTCTGCTCTTTCTTTCACCAACCACCCTGTTACTATAACTCTTTCCATGGGCCCTCAGTCTCCTCGTGGCTTCACCTCCCCCTGGTTCCTCCTAGAAAGCTCATCCACTTCTTTTAAGGCTTCATATCTTTAGGGGGTTTGTTTGTACTGGAAGGAAGTGGGGGTGGGTTTTAATACAACTTTCAAACCCAAGCAGTTCTTAATGTAAATGGAGCATTACTGACACCGACATTAAAAACATCCCCAAAACAACATCGTTAGGAACCGGAAAGCCAGCCACCTACATAGAGAGAGAGCTCCCAAAGCACTGAGGCACACACTAGCATGCATGCTTGTGTAGGCAGCAGAAATAATCTCTAGTGTACCAGAACAGAATGTGGTGCTGTTCTCCAGTCTAAAATGTAGGGTGCTCTTGTTCAGTAAAGATTAACTGGGGAGAAACATCAGGTCTGATGCTGTTTACAACTCTATCCCTTCTTTACATACTTCCTCTGTTCCTGTGAAGGCAAGAATAGGGGAATGTTGGCAAACCTTAAAGTAAAACAAACAGGTCATATCCTGCAAACAGATCCAGCTTGGGGAACTCAAAGTCCTGAAGTTTTCAGCAGCATAATGCAACTCTTTCACCTACACAACAGTGTTCACACCACCATAAAACAAGACACAGTCCTCCCTGAGATGAGTTACTGCCTTATACCACTCCTCTGGGTGTTACCCACAGCCCATCTGAAACAATCATCACAGACTTCCCTAGCCCATCAATGGGAGTGCATCATCTTCTGTTTGTATTTTGCCACAGGTTTGCTTCCTCCATTCTCACTGATCATGCTCTGACAGAGTTAACATTCTTTTACTGTGAAAGAAAGTAGTGGTGTAACTTCAGCACTCTCATTCACTGAGCACCTCCCATATGAAGACAGGCTGGGTAAGTTGGGGCTGTTCAGCCTGGGAAAGAGAAGGCTGCGTGGAGACCTCATAGCAGCCTTCCAGTGTCTGAAGGGGGCCTATAGGGATGCTGGGGAGGGACTCTTCATTAGGGACTGCAGTGACAGGACAAGGGGTAATGGGTTCAAACTTAAACAGGAGAGGTTTAGACTGGATATAAGGAAGAAATTCTTTCCTGTAAGGGTGGTGAGGCACTGGAATGGGTTGCCCAAGGAAGTTGTGAGTGCTCCATCCCTGGCAGTGTTCAAGACCAGGTTGGACAAAGCCTTGGGTGGCATGGTTTAGTGTGAGGTGTCCCTGCTTATGGCAGGGGGGTTGGAACTGGATGATCTTAAGGTCCTTTCAACCCTAACTATTCTATGATTCTAATTCTTCTCAATTACCTTGTGTTACTCTATCTTAAAACCAAGATTTCTTCTCCTTTAAATCCATTTAGCTTAATTCACTGATTTAGTTTTGTTTAGACACCATAAGACTANGAACTGAATGATCTTAAGGTCTTTCCAACCCTAACTATTCTATGATTCTAATTCTTCTCAATTACCTTGTGTTACTCTATCTTAAAACCAAGATTTCTTCTCCTTTAAATCCATTTAGCTTAATTCACTGATTTAGTTTTGTTTAGACACCATAAGACTATTCCAGTTGGGACCTTAGGTCCTCCAAGTTGGTGAAAATTCACAACTCTGAAAGCCAGGAAAGCCAGTTTCCTACTCAAGGCATCTGTAACTGATCCTTCCTGTGCATAACTGGGGGTGGTCAGTAGTACTTACTTATTCCAGCTGCATTCATTGTATCAGGTGATGATGGAGGGTTTAGCTGGGAGAGTTTAGCAATTCTGATTGCTTCAGAAGTAAATCTGGTTAAAGCCCAGCCATCCAGAGACGTTAACACATACACTACGAGACTGTGGCCAGCACGTTTCAGTTGTGGCAAAGCAGCCCAGCAGAATCTATATCCATTGAAGCTATCAGCAAAGACATGAGAAAGAGAGCAGCTACCTACTAATGCTACATTCTTGGATATCCATCACTAAGACAATACCTTATGTATCAGATAAAATAGCTATTCAAGGGGGCCATTTAACTTAGGTACACAGCACTGTTTCTGTTAGTGAGGTAAGGATGTGTGCACAGAGTATGTGGACATGGTTCTGGTAAAACAAAGCTCACTAACATGACACTCAGAAAAAGGAACGTGCTGGATTGCACTGTGTGGCAGTCATGTACCCTGTTTCTTGACTTGCCTGCACCATCTGTAAGGACAGAGTTGATGTATCTGTTACAGGCCATTACTAGACCATGCCAAGTAAACTGGTAATCAGAGCAAAGAGATGGAAGAGGTCTAAGTTTTGGTAAATCTAGCATTTTTTAAGGACTAATGTATTCATCAAGCAACCACGCTCTTTTAATCTTGCAAGTTTATACACCTTCAGAACCAAAGGGCCATTTCTATATTACTTTGTATTTAATACAGAAAGCATTAACATGAATTTAGATGGCCAGCTACCACACAAGTCTACAGAGAATGCAGAACTGTGTGAAGGTAAAGGGTATAAAAAAGCACCCAGCCACAAATACCCTCCCAAAACAGACACAGCTGTCCTGGCTCCATCTGCTCTCCCAACACATAGCCCAGATCACACCCACAACCACATCTTCCCTGTGCCCCAAGCCACAGCACCCATTTCTCCCTAACAACACAGCCTCCCCATACTCCAATATCCAAGCTGCTTCTGCCGAGTGTCCATATCCAGTCAGCAAAATTCTTATTCCTAACAGGAGCACCGCTCTCTCTCAAAGTTATGATCTATGCAATCTTCCATTGCATCCCATTATTTCTTCCCCTTGAGCAGAACCCTGAAATGATTCAGCAATACACTGGACATAGGATTTAGGAAGAGCAGCAAGGCCTTAGTGGTAACTTGTGCTGAAATTTACTAACACAGCTTCCAACCATTTTTTGACCCTAGGAAATGGATCTTTATTATGGGTCAAAGAACCCCGATTTCTTTCTTCCTCCCTTGCCCTTCTTTCAAATTGTCAATAAGCTGCTTCTGAGTGATCATAGAATAGTTAGGGTTGGAAGGGACCTTAAGATCATCCAGTTCCAACCCCCCTGCCATAAGCAGGGACACCTCACACTAAACCATGGCACCCCCTGCACATCTTAAGCCAGATGCACCACATGCCAAGGGTGTAAGCCCCACAAACATAAACAACTGTAAATTTGTGTTCAATACTCTTCAGTCCCACTGGGATCTACAGCCCATTTCACATAGAAGACAGGGCACAGGAATGCAATGAACGTTACTTGAACCTCACTTCAATGTGGAATTAAGTCACATTTATCACAGTCTACCATCCAAGCAATGTTTCCCCCAAAGTTTCAAAGCAGGTTTGTGTGACTGAGAAGAAAACTCAAAGTTGTACATGTTATCTCATTAACCCAGTGTATTTCAAGTGCTGATTTTCTAACTGGAAAGAGGTGGTTAATTTTGTTAAACGGCACTTGTATATAACTCTGTATATAACTTGTATATAACTCTGGGTTAAGTTTGTTAAAGGGCACTTGTATATAACTCTGTATATAACTTGTATATAACTCTTTCTACTGAGAGACTGTACCCTAAGAAACATGGTGAAGCAAAGGTTTTTTCCTATCTTATTCTCTAAGGACAAAACTCTGACTGGATGGAGGCTTCTGTGGGCTCACAAAGAATGTTTATACTGTCTCCATTTCTTCCTCTCAGCTGCTGTATCACTAGCACACTGACAATGGGTTTATCTTCACTTCCTCATGGAGAGATTCCTTCACTGATTCTCTAAAGCAGAAGGTATGCATTTGCTTTATAAACTCAAGGGCAAATGTATTTTAAGTTCACTCACATTAAATGCTCTCACTTGACTCAGCTGAGCGTCTTTTGCAGAGAGAATGTAGCAAATTCATAATTCTTCAGCCAGATGAACCAGAAGCAACACAACATTCATATTTATTTAGTACCAAGGCTCCCTCAAGCTTTGTATTGTTTGTAGCTCTTCCAGTGTCAACCTGAAATACCAGTTTATATGCACTGTCATCCCCAGAAATGAAAAGAGTTTTTGTGTTCAGGAGATTCAAGTTTAACATAATCTAATATCCTTTGTAGTTCTGAAAAAGTAGGGTAGAAAACTCAAACCCAAACTGGTTTGAAGTGGCTTCCTGTCTACCACCCGTCTTTGCAGGTATTACTCAGCAACTTAGTTTATGAAATCTTTTCTTCAAAGCATAATAACAAGTAAGAGATTGGAAGAAAAAAAAACAAAAATCACTGCTTTTCGAATTCACTTCCTTTGTTTGCATGATCTAAACTCAAATATATTGGTTTGGGTTTTCTGTTTTTCTTGCTCACTTAAAGCAATAACATTTCAGTAAGGCTACTGTATAAGAACATAGAACAGTTTGGTTTGGAAGGGATGTTAGAGCTCATCCTGCTCCAACCCCCTCCCAGGGGCAGGGACACCTTCCACTAGAGCAGGTTGCTCCCGGATGATTCCACCCTGAGCCTTCTCTTCTACACGCTGAACAGTCCCAGCTCCCTCAGGCTCTCCTAGGGTGAGATAAGGTCTAGTATCTTAAACAGTCATCTTTATGGCTCTTCATTGGACTCTCTCCAGTATGTCCATGTCTCTCTCATACTGGAGAGCCCAGAACTGACTACAGGCGTCACCAGTGCTGAGGACAGTGGAAGAATCACCTCCCTCGACCTGCTGGCAATACTTTGTCTCATTTGTTCCAAGACAGCATTCACCACCTCTGCCACAAGGGCACATTGCTGGCTCACGTTTGACTTGGTGTCCACCGGGACCCTCTGGTCCTTTTCTGCAAAGCTGCTTTTCAGCTGGGTGGCCCCAGGATCTATTGGTGCATTCTATCGTTCCTCCCCAGGCAGGGGACTTCACCCTTGCCCTTGTAGAACTTCAAGAGGTTCATAGAATCATAGAATAGTTAGGGTTGGAAAGGACCTTAAGATCATCCAGTTCCAGCCCCCCTGCCATAGGCAGGGACACCTCACACTAAACCATGTCACCCAAGGCTTCATCCAAACTGGCCTTAAACACTGCCAGGGATGGAGCATTCACAACTTCCCTGAGCAACCCATTCCAGTGCCTCACCACCCTAACAGGAAAGAATTTCTTCCTTATATCCAGTCTAAACCTCTCCTGTTTAAGTTTGAACCCGTTACCCCTTGTCCTGTCACTACAGTCCCTAATGAAGAGTCCCTTCTGTAGCCACACTGCTCATACCCGATAATGACCCGCTATTGCATATTATATTCTCCCTATGCTGTTGAACCTCCTTGGACTTCTGTCAGCCCATTTCTCCAGCTTGCTGAGGTCCCTCCTTGGGCAGCTGCACTATGCTCTAGCATACGAGCTGCTCCTCCAAGTTTGGTGTCATCAGCAAACATGCCGAGGGCATACCCTGCCCCATCATCCAGATCGGGAATGAAGACATTAAACAGGACCAGACCCAGTACTGACCCCTGTGCATACCATTGGTTACTGGCCTCCAACTAGACTTTGTGCCAGTGACCACCACCCTCTGGGCCTGGCCATTCAACCTTTTGTCAATCTAACTCTCCTTATGTTGAGATGTAAGCTACAGGGTTCTGAAAGGCAACAAACAGTTGTGACCTGATGCACTGCAAAGATGATTTTGGTTTTGCTTGTATTATTTGATCAAATCTCAGTCCATGAGTTATACTGCAACAT
>NDXB01017157.1:19580-29626 GCA_002631895.1 Agapornis roseicollis
TTTTATTTGATCTCAGTCCATGAGTTATACTGCAACATATGTGAAACTAGCCACCTAACTTTCTTTAGTTAGCAAACTGCCCTCACAGCAGTCATAAGAAACATGGTTACTCTTCCCTACTGTCCTACCCACTCCAAAATAACACAAAATTAAGCTCTCCCCCACTTCACCAGCACTTGCACAGGAAGCCAGATGAGAACATTATTTCACCTTAAAGTTGACAGCAAAAGGATCACAAAGGACCCTCCACTGACAAACAAATACACTGCAGATGCTTATGTTGATACAAGCTTGCTTCTCACAGTGGCACCACTGGCTTAATGTCTCTGCAACTATGACCCAAGATGATGCCAAAACTAGACAAACTTCTTCAATAAAGTCTCAGAATTTACAACAAGCAAGAGACTTCCATAGAAGAATCAAGCATTTAAACTACAGATACATAATATTTAAACAGCATCTCTGAATATTATGGCTCCTCCAACAGTGAAAAATGAAATGGTGTTCCTTCTCTTGTTGCTGCTTTGGAGTTGCTCAGTGTTGGGCTAGCACCATTTTATTGCTGTAGTAAGTGGTAAGAAGAGCTGTAGTACAAAGCAAAAGGTGATTTCCAGCCCATCCAAGATTTGTGTTCAATTCCTACCTAACAACTTCACTGATGCACGAAGGCAGAGTCCAACTTCAAAGGTTGAAGGCTGGCATGCATTAAGTGTCCCTTAAGCCAACCAGTCAGTCCAGAGTGCAGATGCAGGCAGACACCCCAAAGGGATGGTTCTTTTCTCTTTAAACTTCAGTTACTTGAAGAAGAAAGCAAACTTTTCAAAATCAAGCTCTCCTCTTCCCATATACACCGCTTTTAACAGTGGCAGCAGCCTAAAGAGCAACGGCTTTGGTCATTTTCTCACAACGCTGCCCACCACACCAATGACATTCAGAGCACAAGACCTATAAGTTAATACATCCATACTCTGCTCATTCCAGCCTCTTTAGAGATGGACCACAAGGAACTCCTTTTGCTGTCAGAGTACCGGCATGACTGAGATGTGCTTTTAGAGGGCACTGATCTCGTTTCATGTTCTCCCATTTTGGTCACTTAACCTGACAGAAGCTCAGGTAACTGGGCCAGAAGGGCACTTGNACAAGACTTGTATTTAGGCCTGTAAGTTAATACATCCATACTCTGCTCATTCCAGCCTCTTTAGAGATGGACCACAAGGAACTCCTTTTGCTGTCAGAGTACCGGCATGACTGAGATGTGCTTTTAGAGGGCACTGATCTCGTTTCATGTTCTCCCATTTTGGTCACTTAACCTGACAGAAGCTCAGGTAACTGGGCCAGAAGGGCACTTGTTAACAGGAAGCATGAAATGTTTTTAACAGGCTCCTACTTCTTTCTTACCTGAGTCACAATGGCACACAGCCTGGCTGATGTAAAAGACTGCTATCATATGTCACGGTTGCAAAAGTAACTCGTTCACCTTTAAAGCCCAACGCCATAGCTTTTCATACAAGACACAAAGGTAGTTTACACACAATTTGTCAATCCTCTGCACACAGCAGAATCACTCCGAGCATGACAATAGTGCTACACTTGTAAGGTCAAAACCAAGTACACTTTGAACACATCATGTGCACATAGGAAAGCTGGAACTGTATTTCAACCTGCATGTTAGCCAGTAACCAGTTAGCATTATATAAACTGGACACTACACAACATCAAGGAGTTGTAACCTTTACATGTCTTACTACAATCTGAAACAAAGCAAGCCCTACAGGTCAACCATTCCAGCCGAGATGTTTTCACCCAGTTTTCCAGAACACACACATACAACTCACATCATGACTGACACCCTTCAGAGTAGTAAATGCATTCCTGAGGGACTTAACTTGAATAAAGGAGTCACAAACGTGACTGAGATGACAAATGCTAGCACAGGAACTAAGTTATACGGTGACTGGCAATATTACAGGTGAGCAATCAATCAGTTCGGAGATAAGTATAATGCTTCCTCAGAAGCCTGAGGATTATCCTTGGAACCGTTATGAAATGGTTAGGAACATTAAAGTCATCGGATGCTATGCACACACATGTTCTACACATCCATTTTCATTTGATCTCCTGGGTTGTACCCACAGCCAGGCACACATGTCCACTGGTGTTTTATGATCAGGGACAATGTTCAGAACTGTTCTTTAACTGCAAGCTGTCTCAGCTGAAACGCTGCTGGGGTACATACTCCCTACCCTTCAAAGTGGCACAGACTTCACAATACTTTTCCCAAGTTCTTCCAGTGCAAATAGCTATGGTTCATTGGGAATCCCTTCATACCAAATGCTACGCTACCCCCCACCCCCCAGACACATGTCATTTACTAAGTTGTTTTTAAGACCATTTTGCATCTAAACACTTATTACAAAACCCCGAACACTACTGTACAACAAGTAATCAACAAAATGGTTCCTGTCAAATCCAGCATGTCCCAGCCCTTGACTTCCTTATGTATTATTTCCTTTCCTTCTTCCTTTCTTTCCTTCTTCCACCCTGCACAGTACTCAGCTTCTACCCATACTCCGTATTAATTCACATCCGAGCTGGATGCGATTGGTTACAGTGTCACACACCTTATACCAACACACTTTGCAAGTTAAAAAGCATGCTTGAATGTTTGGGATTCACTACTCCAACTCTGTTTGTTGCCCGATTTGTTATACTTCAGTACCTCAAAGCCAGAGGTGTTCTTATGATTTCAACATCCACGAGGGGAAAAACCCATCTACCACCACCACAACCACCCAGGTAGCTCTTTAATTCCTCCCTTTAAAAAAGTTGGAAGCCCCCAAGAAAAACCAAGGTGAAAAGCAGCTGGAGCTCGGTCAGTGGTGTCAGCAGGACACGTTCCCTGAACTTTTGCCTCCCTGTTCATACGATGTCTTTGGAATTTCCGACTACAACTGAACTTCAGCTACAAACAACAGCGTGCAATGCACACAGCAGGCACGTGCCAGGCACGCAGCAAAGCACCACTTGAGTGGCAGTCTGTCTCCAGTCAGCTCCTGGGGACACTACTTGGGAAACCACAAATCAAAGCAGCAAAGCCACTATCAAGCACTTACATCCTGATTATCTCTTTGCAGCTGTCGCACTCCTCCAGGATCCACCACCATTTTGCATCTACTCCATTAAAATCCTCCCATGTATCCATAATCTAAGGAAATAAGTTTCTGAGGGAATAAGTATCCAGATCTTTCAAAGTTAGCAATGTTCTCCTACTGCTTCACATAACCAATACGTTATTATTAATAGATGTATCTTTAAATCACACTCACATGAGAATCTTCTGAGCGTATTTCCCATTCAGCGACAGATGTATTTTCAGCTGTCAAACCTATCTCACCCCAAAATGTGCCTCTGGATTATTATTATGGCACTAGTTGAGAGTCAAAACCAAAAATTCTAAATCCTTATAATAACGACCATTTCCTCATGGGAAGTTTCTTGCTTCCTATTTGTCCGATTACTGCACACAATTCATGAATGACAACACCACTGCAGGCTGTAAAAGTGCTACGTAACGTAATCATGTAAGTAAGACTGTCCCAATGCACTGTATATGAAAAAACAAGGATAACATCACACTTCCAAACCAAGCTGTTAGATCACCAATACTCCTGAATGCTCAATTGTGCAACCATTATCTTTGCTAAAAGGATTTAATAATCCTATATGTAGGTGGAGGCTATTAGAAGGCCAAGCTATTATGTGAAAAGCCACAATAAAGATGTGTGATTTTCTATGTATCTATGGCCAATGACTCAACACATCACTATCCTCTTCTTCTTCCCCTTATTTTCACCTTTTCCCTACAAGCTTCCATGGACAAAGGACATAGCACCCGAGGGCTGTATTCAGCCATGTGTTTGCTGATGGACTGGGTTCACCTGTGCTGCCCGTCACAAGAAGCTGGATTCTAGGTGCCTTGCCCTTAGCGTGCACAAGAAACGGGATCTTCTGCATTTGACAGATGTTGATTTCCATAAAACCAAAGACTTCAATCTCTAACACCTCTGCTGCTGACCAATTCGATTGAAATAGGCCAGAGAGCTCTAGGTGGGGAAAGAACCGACAGAGCTCATCCACAGGAGACCAAACCGCAAACACACCCAACAGGAAAAGTTAGTCTGGAGGGACAGAGCTCGGCATAAAAGCGCTGGACTTTCACCCTGCACTCAGAAGCTGACTAACCTCCAGACCGAGCTGTCACCCAACAACAGCACAGCACGTAGAGGTGATGTGCAGCACGTTCTGTATCCTGCCCTACGCTGGCAAGATGCTGCGGTCCGGGAGCAGCGCCCACGTTTTGCTGTCTCCGAAGTGAACTTTCTGACTGAACCGCGGCTCCCGGTCACTTGTCTATGATCATCAACATTCCAAACCCTCCATCCTTACTTTCCCCGCTGACACACACCAGCGCTTCCAGACCTTATTTCTCCATGCGGGGCCAACCCTCACCACACAAACAACAAAACTTCTTCAGAGCAAACCCCGGTCGGCACCGGCACCAGCACGGCGGTGCCGGCGAGCGCACCCGAGGGGCAGCCGCCTTCCCGCCGGGGGCTCCGCAGCCCCTACCGAGGCCCCCGCGGGCAGGCCGGGCGCAGCTGGGCACATCGGGCGGACAAAGGGACCACCGGGAGGCCCGGGGAGACAAGGGCGAGGAGCGACCCCCGGCCCGACCGGCGGGCGAGGAGGCCCGAGGCGGCTGCCGCAGAGGTGAGTGAGGGCCCGTGGCCTTCGGTCGCCACGACGACAGGGCCAAAACCCCGCGCGGGGTGGAGGCGCCCCTTTGCCAACCTCCTCCTCACGGCAACCGGGGAGAGGAGGGGCGGGCGGCAACCCCCGGCAGCCCCGGCCCGCACACCCTCAGCCCCGGTCCCGCTGCCGCGCCCGCTCCTCCTTCTTGTCCTCCTCCCCCATCCCGCTCACCAGGCTCCGCTCCGAGCGCAGGCAGCGGGCGCACCCCGGCACTCACAGCGGGGCTGGGCGGACTGAGCAGCGGCGACCCCACCGCGGGGACCATCCTCCGGTCCGGCCGCTGCCTCCGCGCCAGTCCCCCTCCCGCGCAGCCCAGCCTGCTGCTCGCACGCGCGGCACATGGCAGCCAATCCGAGCGCACGGGCTGAGCCCTGGAGGCCAATCAAAAAGGCCGAGACGAGGGAAGGCGTTGCTCGGCGCAGATGGGGCGGGGCGGAACGGGCACGGACAAATCAGCAGCAGAAACATTGACGAGGCGGCCCAATCAGAGGCCAGAAAGGCTGAGATTGGCGTGAGAGCCGTCAACAAGTTAAGGTGGCCGAAACAGGAACTGCCGGAGACTGGCACCTCTGCTGACCAATGGGGAGAGCTAGAAGGGGCACGCAGGGGCGATAGGCGGGCAGAGGTACTTAAAGGGGTAGTGCCCGCGTTCCCTGCCGTCACCGGCTCAGTAGCAGCATCAGCTGCTCCTGGGGTTTTAGCCCAGGGAATGAAACCCTTCATCCGCCCTCCTTTTGAGTTAAATCTGACCGGGAAAGTGTTGCTTTGCCCTCTAAATTACAGACTCAACCATTAACAGCTCTGCGCCTGCTATTGCTAACCCCCAATTCAACTCCCAGTCACAAGAAGACAAGAGCTTTTCACTTCCAGCCTCAGTTGTTTCCTTCCACAGCTGTTCTGGAACTCTTTCCCTATGAATTTTCCTATTCCTAATGAATGCAAGCAACTCCATCTACTGACCAAGGAGTTTCCTGAGGAATGCAAATAAGTGGACAGAGTATTAAGGGTAACGTTCCTTTTTTTTTTTACAGAAACTGTACCACGGTGCAACTTGATCCGTTTGTAAGTGGCATGTCAAAGCAGGAGAGGAACAGAAAGGAGCTACGGACAAACAATGGATTTAAGAGACTGGAATAGTTAAGAAGAGAGATGAGCTTTACTTCAATACCTGAGAAAAACCAGTGTGGAAGAGTACTCGCTGCATCTTAAGAGCACTTATTTTAACAGGTACAGACCACGGTTGATTAAAGATTGTTGTCGAGATTTGTGATAGCTAGCAATTAGTCTGAATGCTTTCAAATATATAACCTATACAGCCCCAAACCAGTTGCAGTGTTCTTCATGCCTGGACTGTTTGTTTCAAGACTGCTCGCTAGTCAATGCAAAGCTATTCCAGGAGAATTCCTCTTCCTCTCCTCCCCCTGACTTCACACGACAGAGAGTCAGATTCAGGGAAACAACCAGATCCCATCCTCCTCAGCTGTCAGACCCCTATTGCATTCCCCACAGCAGCCCAACTCCCAGTACGTGGTAGAAATCTTCCCAGTTACATGGTTCAGGAAACAGCCGAGGAATATTCTGTGTCTGACTGCAGAGGGAAACAGCTGGACTGCAAAGAAAGTGCACATGACAAATTGTAAATGACATAACTCAAATAGTGCACGTTTATTCTGAACAGGATTTCTAAAGAGGTTGAGAGAAAACAGAAACATGCTCCTGATGTACAAGGGCAATGATACAGATTAAAAATGGACCACCTTATTGTAAATCATTTGCCCTCCCCCCACCCCCCCCGGCAACTTAACCTGTAACATTGAGAATGCAGCTCTAAACTGTATACAGTTTGAGTGAACCTTAACTCAAGACACCAGGGGGGGGTCTTAGCCAAATGAATCAGGAAGCAGATTCAAAAGAAACATCCAAGTCAGCAAACACTTTACAGAACGCAGACTTTGTGCATAGCAGCTGACCTGGATTACAACATGGGGGAGGAGAGCACAATTCGGGGCATCAGATTTTTATTTGACACAGGGCACCATCAAGATTTAACGAAATACAACGTCAGTTTATTTCAATGGTAACAGTATGTCATATTTTGTTGGCAGGTTTAACCATTAGCTGCATCATGTAAATTCAACCGGCTTCTGTATACACAAAATAAATTCTCTCCTTTCCCCTCCCAAAAACGAGGGATATCTCTCCTGGATGATTCTTTTTCCCCTGTACCATGGTTTCCTCTAATAGGAGTCTTTTTGTGGATATCATCTTCATCCTTCAACCGATGTATGACAAAACCAGTTGCAGAGATTCAGGAATAACTCGTATATACACAATTTACACTCTAAAGCTGTTAGTTACATCCATTTTTCTTGCTCTATCTTCATCCAGAAGAGGAAGTGCTAGTATCTTTTTCTTTCTCCCAACTTTTAGAAAATTCAGTTGTTCGTAAGCTGTTATTTTCAAGCTCAAAGGAGGTCCTGCTGCAGCAATGACCAAACAAACTGGAGGTCTCTGCAGTAAGCAGACAGTTCACACAATTTCAGTACCTCTGGGTAACAGCACTGAGATACAGCATTCTCCTCCCACATGGCTGATACACCAATAAAATACAACTGTTTGTCACCCAGAACTACTGACCTTCACCTGCCCTTATCCATGTACAGGGAACACAGCTTTCTATGAGATTCAGATTAAACCTTGTATTCAAGATTAAACAACTGTCTTCCAGAACTAATAGCCTGGGAAAAGGAGTCTTAGACTTGTGGTCACTCTCTCTTCTACCTCCTACAAAATGTTTTAACAGGAGTTACAATGAGGCAGGTTTGCTGTAGAATAGGAGCTTTAAGAATTGTTTTCAGGGATACATTCATAGAATGATGGCAGCCCAAAGCAAAAGAGACAGAAACAAAGGTTAATCCAAGTAACTTCAGACATCAGACTCGTACTTTTAAACCTGAAGGAAAACTGTTTGTGAAACACACCGGTTTGTGGAAGCCTATGACAACAGCAAATCCTAAGAGTTCATATCCCCACACCCATCTACCCAACCCAAACACTTAGTTCTATTAGAATGAAGAGCACTTTGCTTGGCACCAGAGGCAGCTATGGTTTGAGTTACAGCTGTGCTGCACAAACATCCTCAAATACAATACTATCCCTCTCCTTCCACATACTTCTCTTGGTTTGGTCTACAGATGGCCAGGGAAACTATGTTGGCATATGACAAGCTAATTGTGCTTCAATACACCCCCTTCTAGAAAGATGCTGAAACTGCCAACGTAACCAGTGCGAGCAGGTCCTAGCAGTACTAAAAATAAGCTTTTGTCAAAACTAGGCTGCCTCTGGCTGAGGAAACCGTATGCATCTTTCTAGCCAGAGTCTGCCACAGAGTGCTGCAAACACAGATGCTCAGGCCATGCAGAGGGGCTTTTGTTGTTAACCACCTGCCCATCCCCACGACCCAATTAGTGCAAACCCAGCAAATAAAGTATCCACTTTCCAGCACAGGTCTGTCAAGATGCACTCCAACAAGGACTGCACACCTCTGGGAAAGGAGCAGTAATTCTGGAGCAGCTATAGTTACCCCTCTGGATACCAAAGACCACAATGTGCAATGAGGGGTGCCATCCCTTGCCTCACCACAACTCCCTGTCTTGAAATCCTTAGTTCCCAAGTCACCCTCGAATGACTGGACAGCACCTACTGACCAGATGTATGCTGCAATGCACACTATAGAGGTTGGAGGCTTTCAAAGCAGATGCATTTGAGATGCAGTCTTAGACTTTAAAAAACGAACAGGAAAGGAATGCAATTCAATATCTACTTGGCGGATGGGGCAGGTTGGTGTTGTCTCAGCTCAGTGCACTTTCCCATGTGCTTGGAGGAGAGTCCAAGCTCAAGTTGGTATTTGTATTGGCATACATAGAATTGCTGGCAACAGTGCATAGAAAGGAGCACTGATATTCACTCAAACAAAGTATGGAAAGATGCAAAGCAGGCTTAGCAGAGTTTACTGTAGCTTTGCGGTTACAGTACTAGGAAGAAGCCAGTCAGCCTATTTTCCAAACCCATAAAATGCTCTAATATACACTGCTTTCTCTGGTGCTCCATGAACACCCTCTCAGAGAGGAGAAACTGCATTACTACCACTGACCAGGGCAAGGGGAAAATCGTTCTCAGCGGGGCAAACTGTGCAGTTCCTCACCACCTCCTCCCAAAGGAGCACATAAACACAGCAAGCCAAGCTAATCCCAACAAAATCCAGGAAACCCCTGCAAAGCTCTGTGATTAGGGTTGGATTTATGTTTGCCTTCTCAGCCTTGCTGCCTGGTCTCCTCAACCCCTGCCTCATCTCAGATGCGTCACCACACGCTTAGTAGCTGCGAAAAACGTGGTTTATGTTCTCAAAGCTGGTAAGGTGGTCACAGTCACTTTTCCCATCCCCAAACCACTGAGCAAACTAACTCTCAATGAGCCCTACAGCATTTCACCCATTTTTAAAGCAAGGGTCCTGCCTCAGGATTTATACTTCGCCAACACCAGTTCTAGCTCTTACTCTGGCAAAAGTCTGCTGGGAGTTGGGTAAATGAAAATGAAACCCAAAGACCACTCTAAATTCTCCTGTCGGTCAGTTAAGAAATGTAGCACCAGCTTGGGTGAGGAGTAGTTAAAAAAAAAGCATTCAGAAAGGTCAGGCCAGGCAGAGTGAAAGTGTGGTGAAGTAGCCCACCCTTCTCAGCAGAAGATGGAGGGAAAAAGCCATACTCGAAAATACTGGGAAGAACTAAACATACTTTTGAGGTGGGAGGAATTAAGAGGAAGAGTGGGAAGTACTGAAATAACATTCAAAGGTTGGAGGGGGGGAATAAAGTACCCTGTAGGTTATAAAAAACACAATAATGTGGGAGTCAAAGGACAAGATATTGCTTTGCCTTTCCCCTCTGCCCCCTCCCCCATGGGATTTACATTCTGCTTATTGAAAGAAATAATTGTGAAGGGAACTTGTCACCAGGATAACCTGCTCAAGCCCTCCACACCTCAAACTTAGATCTACACACCTTTTCCCACCCCAACAAAGAACCAAATACAATAAACAAGAACCCAAAACCATCCGCTTCACAAAGAAAAAAAGGAAAAAAGGAAAAAAGGAAAAAAAAAGGGAAAAAGAGGAAAAAAAGGAAAAAAGGAAAAAAAAGGAAAAAAAAAAAAAAAAAAAAAAAAAAAAAAAAAAAAAA
>NDXB01017157.1:34697-47725 GCA_002631895.1 Agapornis roseicollis
GGGGGGGGGGGGGAAAGATGTGAGGGACGAGAGGCTAGAATAGAGACCAAGAAAATGAAGTCCTTATCTGTGCTTCCAAGACAGCCTTAATTTTACCACTTATCAATATCAAGCTGATGTTTAGACAAAGACTGAATGTAACTAGACATCTATCTGAAAAACAACAATATTGTGTGCAGCATACTCATATGAAGCCGAATACGCAAGTGTGCCACTCTCAAGGTGGTATCAGTATTCTTCCTGCTGACAGAGAGCAGAATCACAACCTTAAAATACCAGTACTGCACTGAATTACACTGATAAGAACCAAACCAAACTCTTCTCCCTTTTCTAAGATTAACTTCCTGACAGAAACACTGCTTACATAGAAGAATATATATATATAAATATATATGTATACACATCCATACACACATTAGTTGTTCATATTCCCAAGTCAGTTTCTTAGCTGCAGGAGAGCAAGTTTAATGAGGACTCCAAGAATGAAAGAAATCCAAACAACAAGATAATAAAATTCTTTCCCCAGATGGTCACCAGAATAGATAGGAAGGGAAAAAGCCAATGCATGTCGAGTTAGAGATACACAATCCTACATTCAGCCCAGCCTTGTGCCCAGGACACAACAGCACAGATTAACTTAAGTAATACAGTGAAACAAAGAAGACGTAACAGCCTACAACCTTCTTCAAGAACTGTACCAAGCAATGAGGTGTATAATGTGTGTCTGCTTCATTATCTGACCTTGATTATACATCAAAGCCCCTTAAACACTCAGTACTCCAGGTATCATATCAGTTTTAGTTGTTGCTACCAATTGTGGCTCATAAATACACAATGCTTTCTAGACATTGTACTGCAGCCTGCAAAGCTACCAGAAAAAGCTACAGGAAGGAAGCCTTTAACATTTACTTCAAGCAGTGTAACTTGCCCTCATATCCACTTTCTCCTTTTCTTTCACAGCAAAGGATACAATCTTCAGCTCTGCAAAGGTATCCAGGATGCCCACTCTGGTACGACACAGATCAGACAATATTACCAGTGAGCCCTAAGAAAGCTAAACAATTTCTTAGTAGCACCTTTTAGAGACCCATCTTGCATTATCTAATGGACTATTGATGATTTTGCAATTCTCCATCCGATTATTATGTTCCAGTTGCTACTTAGAATTAATGGACGGTATTTACACATTCAACTTTGCTGACTCCAAAATCTAATCTTTGTGCCAAAGAGATTAAAAAGCGCCCTGCTGTGAAGCATCTCATGCCAATATTGCTTCCAAACTGTTCCAGGCAGCTCCTCATCTATCTCTCCCTATACCGCACTGGACTTGTCAAGTCTTGTAACTCCCCCACTGCAAGGGCAATTGTAAAGCAACTAGTCCTTGTAGTTTGCCCCCAAGCTTTGCCCAATTATTGTACTGCAGTCTCTTGAGAGACATCTCACTAGAGCTCAGTACAACAGTGATCTCAAAGATGTCAGAAAAAGCAACAGCCTCCATATTCTTGCATCTGACCCATGCCATGATACCCAGGCATACTACAACCAACAGCAGTGGAATATACTTCTGAAGTTTCTAGCTATAGATCAGTGAACTGTTGTGCTCCAAATACTCTGCAGTACCTCTTTTCCATGACTTCCACCATCAGCAGCTCTTTGTTTGAGAGCCTTTTCCATCTCCTAGATTATTTTTGCTCTCAAGATCTTTTTCTTCATCTATCACCACCTTTGCAAGTCGCATTGATAATTATATTCCAGCATGAACCATCTCCTCACACCACAGAAGGACTCCCATTGTAAACAAGCATGTTATCAAAGTTATCAGATGCTGTGGTAACTTCAGTAGTTGCTTTACGCCCAGCTTTTCAGCCTAGCACAGCATGGCTTCTGTGGGCACACTGAGGGCAAGTTGTGCTCCTTCACCAATCTCAGCCAGCAGCGCTGCTATCTTTTCCTCACTAAGGGTAGGAATAAAACTGGCATGTAGATTTCCAGGTGTATCTGTAGCTGGGAGAGAGTTTTACTAAGGTAGAGCACCCCAGTAACCTCATGCTAGCAGCAAAGACCCAGCAGCCTCTTTGCTGCAGTCTGTATCAGAGTGGAAACCAAAGCAGGAGCAGGTCTCAGCTGCCCAGTTAGATCAGATGAGCTACAGAGTAGGAGGTCAGTAAGGGAAGAAGCAAACCTCACGTTCACACTCAGTCTCTTGAAGGCCTCGATCTCTTGTCCAAAAAGAATTAAGAGTATATTAACCTTGGTGATACTTTTTTCTATCAGTAGATGCAAGCTTCAGTAGATCATAACACTAGCATGAACTTTTAGGATGAACTCACAGCAAAGTTGTTACAGAGCAAGTCTGACATAGACTAGTATCAAGCAGTGTGCTTTCTAACATTATCTTTAAATTAATTATTTACTAATGAAGCAAGAAATCAGGCATTAGAAGACAGTCACCGTGGAATATTAACGATGACAGTGCAACAGAACAAAGACACATTGTCAGAGACACCCAGGGCAAGACGGATGAGAAAGAGACCATGGCCAGGAGATGGACTTTCACCAAGAAGGTTTCAGGCAGAGAATAAGTAAGTGCAGAAGCAGAGTCTAAGGCTGCTCGTAGCATCTGAGCCAAAACATCACCTCTGAGGCTGGCATGAAGCCAAAGAAACAAGTTCCAGTAGTAGGTGGCTAAAAGGTGCTGCTGACAGATTTCCTTAAGCCCTTGGGCTCCCCAGCTCTATCTCTCACCACTTGCCACATTCACTGCTGCCTCCTGCCATCTTCTTCTGCCTGCCTCCTATGCTGTCACTAGCTGCTTCCTTATTGCTTGAGAGCTGCACCAGGACCAGTAATTTATCCTGGAGGTTAACATGAAAAAAGTGTAAGAACCAGTGCAGGAAGCATTAATCAATATGCTAAATATGTCTGTTTAAATAGTACGCACTTAGACCACAAATTACTTTAATGTATAGCGCTAGCTGATTAAAGCAGCATTACATCTATTACGCACAAAAACATGTAGTAAATAAACTAAATGAGGGCATGGAAAGGAGAAACCAAATCATGAGAGTTCATCACTTTGCCTGAGGATACTGTGGCAAAAGTGCCACTACAGCCTTAAGTATAAGCAGGGGAAAGCTTGCACTGCTGCCAAAAGCATCCATCTTGCTGTCTCCGAGTCACTCATTTCCATTCTTCTGCTGGCACAAACATGTGCAACGATGTGGTGAACCAACCCCAATTAAAACTAAGCTAGCCAAAAAAGGGAAAGTTTAGTTGTAACCCACATGAGTCCCCTGAGCGGGTTCACCACACAAGTCTTCTGCTAGCTTAAAGAAAACAATTGCCAGAGGCAGAACCAGTTGTTCTTGAGCAGAAGTGCAGCCTGCCCCAGTTTAAATTGGAAGTACTATGCAATGGGAGCACAGGGATCATTCAGCATCTAGGGATGCTGGCAAATGAAGCTGCTAAGCCACTGTCCATCATCACTGAAAAATCATGGCACTCAGGCAAAGTTCCCAACAACTGGAAAAAGGGAAAAATAACCCAATTTTCAAGAAGGGGAAAACGGAGGACCCAGGAAACCACAGACCAGTCTCACTTCTCAAAAGGAGTGGAACCAGCAGGTTGAAGGAGGTGACCCTGCCCCTCTACTTTGCTCTCTTGAGACCCCACTTGCAGCACTGTGTGCAGTTCTGGTGTCCTCAACATAAGAAGGACACAGGGCTGTTGCAGCAAGTCTGAGGATGACCAGGGGTCTCAAGCACCTCCCATATGAAGATAGGCTGAGAAAGCTGGGGCTGTGCAGTCTGGAGAAGAGAAGCTGCATGAAGACCTCAGAGCAGCTTCCAGTATTTGAAACATCCATATAAAGATGCTGGAGGGGGGCTCTACATCACGGACTGTAGTGACAGGACAAGAGGTAATGGGCTCCAAATGAAACAGGGGAAGTTCAGGTTAGATATAAGGAAGAAGTTCTTTACTGTGAGGGTAGTGAGGCCCTGGAACAGGTTGGCCAGAGAACTGGTGAATGCTCTATCCCTCTGAAATCACTTCAACATCACCCATTGCAAGGCTGCTCCCAAGCTACCACTATCCTTGTAAATAGGTTTTCTTCTAATTTCCATCCTAAAGGTACTCAAAGTCCACCCATATGCTGTCTCTTGTTGCTCATTAACTTAAGAGTGTTGATGAACACCGATACAGCCTACCCCACATGTCTTCCAGAGAGCTACCATGATCTCTTTATACTTTTCTTCTAACTGAAGCCAAGCTCCTGGCCTCCTCCTCTAGTACCGGCACTTAATTCTTACTATTGTCACACTAGCTCTTCTTTCCATTCCTCCAGCTTAATTTGCCTTAAACATGGCTAACCAAAACTGCTTACAGCACCCCAAATACTTACTATTGCCTGTACAATGGCACTAAGTTTTCCCCATCTCTCCCAGAAGCATTTTCCTGACATATCCTAGGACTATATTTGCATTTCTTATAACTACAACATACTGTGACTCAGTTACTGGGGAAAAAACCGTACTGAGGCTTCACTAGCAAGGAGAACGGGTTTCTGGTGTATAAGGCTGATGGTCGTCAGAAGCACACAGCCAACGCTGTCCAGCGATGTAAGGGTGGAAGTGATCCACAAAATCCAAATGGAAGTGGAACTTTAGTTAGGTGACATGCAGCAGTTAATGAAGCTGGCTGCATGCCCAGAACATCAACATTAACACTCCTGCTCTTGCATACCCGTGCCCTAAGATCCTTCAGGCACTTGCTAAAAAAGTGCTCACACTTTCTGTAGGACCAAATGTAATCCAGTTAGTCCTACTGCAGCTGCATTCCTCTATCTGCAGCCCACAACAGGGCTGAGATTTGAACAGTCTATTTTCCCTATACTGCCTTAAATTTATACTAGTGGAAGCAACACAGACTAGATGAGACACTAGTGCTTGCTTATGCTAAGGCTGCCTTTTGCCTCTTGATGTATAATGAAGGAGAGCCGCTATACAGAAAAGAAGAGGAAGCCAATTTCCAGAGTTACAGTTCAAGAGGAAACACAAACTCAGTCCCAGGGGACAGTAAGTGCTGAACTCCACTTTAGAATCAACATCAGGGAGAAAAAGGGGGAATTCTGAGTTTCTTAATGCTGTTAGAATCTCAGTCTCATTCAACTTTAAATAGTGTAAGTCTCTCCAGAGAGAGATGTGCCTGACTGAAACAGATCTCAGTGTAACCGATAGCTGGGCTCAGGCTTATTGAATGCATCTGGCATGCTAAATTTAGCAGAGCTGTATCTGCAGCCTGTAAGACTTACTGAGGTATCACCAAACAGTCAAGAGAAGGAGCACAGAGGAGAAAAGTGCCCTAACAAATTAAAAGGACTTCAGAGAAGGTTTGTCACCCACTAAGCAGCCATCTAGCTTTACTGCTTCTATTTTGGCTTCCAAGTCAAAGCAGGAGTCTAGACAGGATAATCCACTCATAAAATAAAACCAAACCAGAGCTATGAAAGCTATAGACCTGAAGGGTGTGGCTTTGCTTAAACTCCAAAGCCCAAAGAACCCCTCTAGTGTTTTGGGTGGTTTAGTTTGGGTTTTTTTCATAGCAGATGAGCTGTCTTGCTAGGCACACAAGTTAGGCCAGTTCTTGTGGACAGACCAGTATGTTTCCAATTAGCTAGAAGATCTGTGGGCTGTAAATCTACTTTGCTTCACTTGTCAGAAAACCAAAAGGATTAAGTACAAGCCTAACATGTGGAAAAGTCTTACCAATTTGCTTCTCAACCCCCCCCCAACAACCCCCCCCATCTTCTTTAGCTCCACTTAACTACTGAAAACCTCTCTTTGCATGATACCAGATACCCTGCTGGAAGTTACCCCCAGCTGTGTGCTGGGCTGTAGAAGGGCACAGGGATGGTCAGAAGAAAGCTAAGCAATTTTAGAATCAGAATTAACAGAAGACTTGGGATTCAAATGCATCTTAGTGTGAACAGGTCTCACTGGCATGCCTCCTTGTTCTCCAAAACGTATTTCAGACCCTCCTTGCCCCTCTCATTTGTAAGGAAAAAAAACCCCACCAAAACTACAGCACATTGCATTCAAGGTTTCTTCATTATATTTAGATAATTCACCCTGCTCCAACCTCGAAAACCTGACCATTGTACAGAAAACTGGATTGCAAGAAGCAAAGTTATGCTATAACAGCCTGACAGGCTTCCCAGCTCAAATCTGTTGAGAGCTGTACGAGACCTCAAATCTAAGCTCAAAACAAGCTCAAAACCACACAGTCCTAAAGCTGAAGTAGCGGTACAGTTACGAAGATCAGGAAGCATCTCAGCTGTCTCATTATGCCAGTGCAAAGCAGGGGCAGTGAGTTAATTCCAACAAGTGTCAAAGAAAAATAACCTTTCCCAAGAAAATTAAAAGTTCTCTCCCCCTGCAGCTAGATACAAACAGCAGAAAGCACCATGCCTGGCTGACAGAATGGCTGAAGTCCCAATATATCAGAAATAAATGCAGTTGGTCTAGAACAGAGAAGCAGCCATATGTACATCAGTAGCCTATAACACTTTGCTGTTTCAGAGCACCTCACGAAGAAAAGGCTTAGTTTTTATACCTGCCTACTCCAGGTGCATCAAAGTCAGGTGAAAAGAGGGAACAACTTGCATGTGATCATACAGTAGATAAAGACTTGCCTGGAAGCCTAATTCTCCATTTCTGGTCTAGCCACTTTTCGTTATTAGTCAACTAAGCTCACAGGAACGTTCGCATTTTGAGCCGTGACTGCAAAGCAGAAGCACTTCACTAGTTTGAAACAACTTAGCTCAAAATTAGTATTGTCTCTCCATTACCAATAGCCTGAGACATCTTATAAATTACTGCCCTTTACCATACCCACAGTGCCCCTGGATATAACAATTCTAACCCTTATGTGCCTCCTAGGAGAACCTTTGCTAACCAGAGTTCATGAACAGCCTGATGATCCTCAGGTAAGCACAGACATTTACCCTCAAATTCAAAATAGAAGGAATGCTGGGTTCAAGAAGTGCCTTATTTACATATATCTGTATATCTCAGGGACATTTCTGGTGTTTATGTTAGGTTACAGACTATAGAACTGACATATCAGGACAAAGGCACTATTCCTGTGGGTCACTGAAACATCTCTGTTTACAAATGCCCATGTCCATCAGGTCAGTCCACAAAGAACAGCAGGTCATTCTAGGTCTCCTGACTGCCTTTAGATTTCACCCCCAGGATTGGTGGGGGGCTTTCAAAGTGTTCAAAACATGCATTATATACATAACATACCATGAAAAAATAACAAAGCGCTGTCAGTGTTATGAGCCTACCTTCAAATACTTCTAAAGGAACAATCACTGCAAGCTATCAAGCACAACAACCTATTTCACTCTCCTTTCCTTTTCCTAATTTTCAGTAACGATGTTTTTTTTTTCTCAAATGAAAGCTAAAAACCCAAACAAGCCTCTTATAATTGCAATTTTCAACCTAATTTGTGATCTTTACTGACAAGAAATTCCAAGTGCCACGTAGAAAAAACCTTCACAAGCCTTCAAGCGCTGCCCTGGGTCTCAAGCCCTCCTCTTGAAAGAAGATTAGTATAATGGTCAGATGGTGAAAATGGGATTTCTTTTCAGGGATCAAGATTCTAGTCTCCTATAAGCCAAAAAACACATGGAGCCTGGAAAAGAACAGGGAGAGGAAGGATGAAGGCTCAGGAAGCACTTCATGCATCAAGATCTTAACATGCAGCATCTTATTTTCAATCATTAAAAACCCCCAATAAATTACTCTGTCCTCAGGAAGTTCAAACACCTTAGCTCAGTCACCTAGTGACAGTGTTGTGTAAATGATTTTGGCTCTATAAAGGCCAATAAAGGCCTATAAAGCCTTGTTTTATTTTCTTCCCATAATGAGTTAATTCAATATGCTTTGAAACAAATACAGTTACCCCATTTCAATGCCGTGCTTCTCCACTCTCAGGTCTTCAAGTCCAAGAGTCTCCAAATAACCAGCAGTTCTTCTATGCAGAGACTGCTTCTCTCATCCCCTCTCCTCCCCACCTCAGACCTCTATCTTAACAAACTCGCTGCTGTAGAACTCCCACAGTGGTCACTTCTTCCTTTCTCCTCTTTCAGCACGGAGCATAAAGCAATCCTGACATTGCCTGCTCACTCAGAGCAAATGGGATACAAGGAGGTACTGCACTTCTCTCTTATCAATTCCTAAACAAAAAAAAGACACAACTTCTCCTGTCCTTTCCTTCTCCTGCGGTTAAAAATATCTAGCACCTTCTCAGATTATTGGTCTGAACACTTGTAATGCTTGCCAAATGGGCAGGCTCTATGAGTTCTGAATCATTTCCATTGGATAAAAGCATTTTTCTGGCTCAACCATTGCCCATTATTTCCCATTTTAGAAAAGATTTAATGTGGCAAAGGAGGATGCATCATTTCTCTCGTCCTCAGGAGATGGCAGCAGAGTATGTGGCATTTGGTCATGAACTACGTTTTTCACAGAACCTAACAAGCCACTCATGTGAAATGAAGTGAATGGGCAAACACCACTCAAAAACTAAGACTGGGTTCTAAAGTGCTTCAATAAAATGGCTACAATCCCTATGCTACCTTCCTATACTCCCAATCCTTCCTACTCTGTGGAATGTCTTAATCTGGTTATGGAATTAAAGTGGTAAGAGTTATAAATCAGGTTAAATTAGCACCTATAATAAACTGCACTGAGTCTTTATAGACTAATTTAGAAGCTATTAACCCATTTGTAAGCATGCATATAGGCAAGGTCTAGATTTACCATCCATGAAATTCAATGTGGAAAGTATAGCTCATGCTTGGGTATTTCTAGGTTCAGAAAAATCCTAAAACCAAACAGCAATTTTCAAGCTCAATTACCTTCTCTGTCCCGCCAGTCGTGTATATGACAATTCAGCAGTTTTCTCCTAAACTTGGAACTTCCTCCCATACACGTTCAGCTCAGCACTGTGCTTTGGGACTGGAAAAATATTGGCAGCTCTGTATGAACTCTGCAAAACTAATTCAGGAGAGAAAAACATCTCCCTGTTCTCGTGAGAAACATGCACAACTTCAGGACCTTGAAGGGTTTACTTTGTGAATCCCAGCCAAACAGAGATACCAGAGCTGACCCATAGCAGCTCACCCTCCTTTCAACACCACTATTGTTTTTCTGTTATCTCAGTACTCCCCAGCTGTGGTGTCTCTTCTACAAAGGCAGCTAGAACAGTACTACTCTGCAGAGCCTCTGGGTTACCAAGTTCTCTGTGGCAGCAGCTACCTGTTGTGTAGCATCTAGTCTAAAGAGCTCTTTCTGCAGCAAGTCAGGACCCTTAGAAACTACGAAGTGTAAGATTCAACTGCAAACACACAAAAGTTTAGAGGCAGTCTCCTAACAAATTCCTTAGTAGTGCCCTGTTACTTTCTAAGACAGCAGTGTAACACACAGCTCTCTGGTCCCTGGTTCAATCCATCTTTCATCACATGGCTCCATGCATGCTGCCACATGACATTCCCATCAAAACTGGAGAGAGGTTTGGTCAATGTGACAGAATAACACATACATACAGGATCACAGGCACTGTAACTTGTAACATGCACTACATGGTCTATACATGATACATGCTCTAGGTATCTGATACTCCTGGTCACATAACAGGTAGAAGCATACAACAGAGCATCTATTACTCCCCTTGTGTAATGTGGTTCTAGGTAATGGCAGCAAGGAAAGGCTGGATGACCTATTCTCACAGGCTTCATCTGAACATTACTGAAATGGGTCCATAAAGCACCCTTACTGTAAGACATCAGAGGCCAAAGAGAGCAACCAGCAGACGCTCCAGAGTCAATGCAAGATTTTCCACTGTCTTTCCTTAAAGCCAGTGGCGTAACAACTGTACTGAAAATATAAAACCACTGAGCAACAAGTGACTCAACACTGCAAAGGCATGAAGGGAGTATTATTTACATGTCTTCTATAAAACCAGACAAATTACTACAGACAGTAGAAAACAAATCCTTTCCACTGCATTTTTTCCTTGTGCAAATCCAATTCTAAAACAGATTTTCAAATTCCAGCCCTAACAATAATAACATTTAGGAATACAATGAAAAGACAAATGAATCTCTAGAGAATCATGAAGTTCACTAACAGAGCAGTGAATTACCTCAGTTTTTTAACTCATCTCTAAACTATCAATATCATTCAGAAGATGAGGAACGAGTGAACATGAAGCCAAGTAACATGGAAGCAGTACCCAGTTCAGAAGCTGGTGTTTTAGCTCATCAAGTAAAAGAAACCCCACAAAATTTTAAAGCAGCTAAAAAAGCAAAAAACCAAAAAAGGAATCTTTCACCCTCCCTGAAACCAGAGGTCCTCTGTAAAAGTCACCTAGTCTCAAACACCCCCATGACAAGAGACTCTACAACCCTCTATGCACTATTACCATTGCTATGTGCTCTTTGGAATTCAGAGAGCTAAGGAGGGCTAAAACATGTTGACTACACAATCTCTTTCAGATCTTTAATTTCTAATTGTCAGTGGACTTGCTAGATTCTTTTGTCATTCTTTCTCTGTCAAAGTAGACTGTTGATAATTACAGCTGATGTTATGAGTTTCAGTGCTCCCAAACTTCTCTCTGCACTTTGCAGTGTGGGTTACTATGCAATGCATACACGCCAATAAAAAATACTCAGATGGAGTCAGTTTGTTCAAAGGAGATTCAGAAAGCCAGATCAGAACCCTTCAAACAGCACATTAGCTTCTGTATGTTGGAAGTTGAACTTTTAGATCTATTTTTGGACCCACCTTCTGACACTACTTGTTTCTTAGGGATCTTCTCCAGTCTTTGTAGCTTGACAAACAATTTGGTTTTGTTCCAAAGTATCCCTATGTGATTTAATATATTCCTTCTGAAAACTTCGCCCAGTCCTTTGATTCTCTCATTGTATTTAAATTGAGTTATTTTTCAGTTTCTATCACCCTATGTGCCTCAATCTGAATTTTTACAGAACACCTGGATTCAATATGAAGATTTTATTCTGCACAAAAATTTGCTGCGTGGCACTAACAGAGTTTTGACAGGAATATGCTGCTCTTCAAAGAGATGAAAGAGTGCCAGAAAAGCAGAAATACACAATTATAGAACCCAAAGACATCAGTTCTGAAGTCAAATCAGGATTAAACATGCCCAAAGTGAAAGCAAAGTAACAGAAATAAAGGTTTTGGTGCTCTGGAAGCAGAAGTAAATTGGGCAGTGCCACTACACTGTGGACAGCCCTGGCTGTGACTTGCCAGGAGACCTCCACGGCTCCCACTTGACATGCCTGGACCGGTTTCCACCTCACACCTTCATACCCCAGTAATCCCCTCAACTCAGGACCGACAACAGAGGATAAAAGAAACCTGCTTTCGTCAGGCACTGCTGAACAGTGACCACATCACCTGCCACTTCATCTCAGCTGAAGAGTGCTGTTGCTTCTTCACACAGTCATCCTCATTACAAGGTGACTAAGAGGTGAAGCGTCCTATTTCATGCAGGATGGTGCAGGCCAATAAAGGATTTACTGATATCCTAAACACACCTATGTCTGTCAGCTTAGAGTCAGCTTATTTGCAAATCATCACTGAACTTCTCTCTGCAGATATCTGCCAACACCTTGCAATGTCTGAAGCTGACTACACACTGTAAGAAAGAGCTAAGCATCTGTTATCAAGCAGTCTTCTTGTGTGACCTCACAATGATTGCTAATAAGCTAAAACCCTTATAATTTCTAAGTAAAAGCTTAAATGCTTCGGCTTCCATTCACCCTGCCTTAAGCTGCCAAACTGGAATAATAATAATACCCAGCATTGCATAACACCAGTTTCAAGGGGACTGGTTTAATCCTCCTTTGAGAAACAGCTCTGAAAAGCTTCCTTTGCAAACATGAAGAAACTGAGCTATGGAGCAGAAGGTTCATGTTTGGTGGCACAGAGATGACTCTGACATTAATAAACATTAGGTGATTTAACCAACATCGAAAAACCTGTCCTAATGTGACCTGTGCAAGGTCAGGCAGGTCATCTGACACCCAAGCAGAACTGTGACTCTAAAGGCCTCCTGTTTAATCACTGTTCCTCACTGCCTCCACTCAGCAGGAAACCGAGTGTTGCAGTCAGCCACGTCTGAAATCTCCAGGTTTTCAAGAGCCACTGAGAAGTTCGGCCAGGCCCAAAGAAGCATTGCTACAGAAATCAGACACAAAACACAGCTCGTTTTCACTCATTTGCGTTGTACAGCCTCCACGCAAACACCTAAAGAGCTAAACCAGCAAAAGTACTAAGAGGATGTTACAAACAGCAGCGCTGCAAAACCACTCGTCCGAGAGTAGCAGCTTCGTACCGACCCAACAGCGCTTCTTTGCTATGTCCAGAGGAGTACGAACGACCAGTCAGGAGCATCCCCCGCGCCGACTGCTCCTCTCGTTCGTCCTGACGATCGTTCGAGCCCGCAAACCGAAATCACTCCGGAGCACGAAGAGCCGCTGCGACCGACCGGCTCATCAGTTTTCCTTACGGCAGCAGAAGAGACTTCAGGGCGAAAGAATTCCTACTAAGAACACTTTTTGGGTGGAAAGGGCACCACAGGGCAGCTTCTCTCCCTCGAAGACACTTCCTTTGACACCGGTCCCGCGCGGTGCAGACCACGGCCGCTCTCCCGGAGGGCAAGAGACGGCAGCGACACCCCGTCCCATTCCCGAGCGCCAACGGCATTGCTCAGCTCCTCCATCTCCGCCTCCCGCCTCCCTGCTCAGCCCACCGCTCCGCTCAGCCCGCTCCGCTCGGCAGTCAGAGAGCCGGCGAGGCGGGCCGGGCCGATCCCCGTGGGGCGCGCTGGGCCCGCACTCACCCCTTCATGGTGCGACCACGGCCTGGCCGGCACCGACGTCCGCGCTGGCTGCGTGCAGGTCCTAACGGTGCAACTCCGGCCTCCTCCTCCTC
>NDXB01017157.1:52433-88473 GCA_002631895.1 Agapornis roseicollis
CCCCCCCCCCCCCCCCAGTTTTACTATTTTAGCAAAGAAACTGCATCTTTCCTGAAGTTCAGTTAGTGGGACAAACAGTTGGTCCTTCTCATTATTACACTATATTATTCTTTTGTTTCTCACTATAATACCTTAAAAAGCAGCTCCGCAGGAAAGAAAAAGAAACAAACCGCGAAATGGTATATCTGGCTAACTGGAGGTAACATTGGTAAGGCCTTCTAAAGGTGATTCTTTTATGTGAATTTCTCTAGATCCTTGATATCTTGGGTTGGTATTTTTTTGGGGAGATGAATTTGCATCACTTGGTAGATATTCAGACAACCATCACAATATGTAGTTTAAGCTATGTTAAAATGTAGTATGTTGGAGGGGCTCATGATTCTATGATTCTATGAAGCTGTAAATACTTCAGGTAATTGAACGTAAAATCTCCAAGTGTGGCTTAACTTGCTTTAAAACATGAAAATGATGTTTTCCATTACAGGAAAAGTTGACCTCAATTTAATTTCCTTTTACTGGAATCCAGTGCCAATGTGTGTGGTGATTCCAAGCAGGTGTTTCATTATACCAATGTGCCGTAAAAGACTGCTTCTATCTTCATAAAAGCAAGGGGAGATCTTATCTTTGCAGTAATGCTAGTGAGGTTAATGAAAATGTTGCTTGTCCAGAGGAAGTGGCTGAGCACTGCATTAAGCAGATGGCTGCAGGACTTTTGGGTTCTTACAGCTAGATCCAGGATGAAGGCAGCCACTCTGGGACACAGAAATGAATATTGTATTAGTATTATGTGTTGTGGCTTGGATCTCAGTAGCATTAGATCTTTTGTGTGAAAGTCTATCAAGCCAAACAAGGGCAGAATGTGTAGCAGGATTAAAGGAATAGCAGGTTTTTTGCAGTAGGAAACTTGTGAAGCAGTGTAATAAGTAGGAAATAAGGAGTGGCTCATCTGTTTCCACCTCTAGAGCTCCTCTGGAGAAGACTTCTGGGCTGAGAGGAAAGAATTGGTGTAGAAAACCCTATTGTGGAAACTTCGTGGCATGCAACCAGTCAGCTGATGGGTTTGGGTTGTTTTTCTTTTCCACATGAACAATGTGTTTTTTTCTAATAACAGGAGAATTGTAATAGATAAAACTGGGATCTTTATCAGTTCTAGATATAGCATGACAGTAGTGTTTGAAGACAGAATGCCAGTTGTCTGAGCTGATCAAATCTTCAGTGGTCGAAACAATTCTGCAATAAATGCCTTGCCTGCTTTTCCCCCTGTTTTTATTGCTGCTGCTAACTTCACAGTTATGTTTGAACACAACCTTTTCCTCTAATCCTGCTCTGGGCTAACTGGATGAATCTCCTAACCTTCTGAATGAAAGCTTGGGCGCTTGAATAACAATTGGTGGTGATGGAATTTGCACAAACAGCCTTCACTCCTTGTCTTCATGGGAGGGGAAAGTCTTTCATGCTGTATTTATCTACTGCATATAAATACATTTTATATGTGTTTAGCTTGTGTGCGAGACATGATGTTTTCTTGAAGTATTAGACCTGTATGTATTGGCATACCCATAGGTAAGTCTGCGTCCGTTTTGAGGAAGAAGGCAGTAGAGCTTGTGATGGGCTTCATGAATTGCTGGGTTGCACAGTCTCACTTTACAGCCATTGTCTGCTCTGCTGATAGTGACAGCATAATTCTGTTTCCTGTCTTTTTTCTTGAGTGCATTTGGATTTATCTGTACATGTACTGAGTAGCAAGCCTCATGTGAAAGGAAGGGGCTTTATAGTACCCAAGAAACAAGTGGTGTGAAAGATGAATTGCCATGTATGGTTGCAAGTGGATCCACAGTATGCAGCTGAGCATCACTTCTGCAGATTCCTGACCTATCAAGAGCAGAGGTGGCCTCAGAGTGCCCTGAGGCAACTGGAATTGTATGAATAATTAAATGAAAGAACATCAGTATTGTTGAGTTTAAGAAACAGTGATACTTCTATCTTGGAGTTGATTGCAAGAGGTTGGTACAGTTAGCTTCTTGATGTTTGTGTGAAGACTAAAGCCGTACCATTGTGTTGAGCTGGGGACTGACTAGCTGTGAAGTGGCTTTGCTGAAAAGGACCAGAGGTCCTGGTGGCCACCAAGTTGAATGTGAGCTGGCAATGTGGCCTTTGTGGCAAGACAGCTAGGCTAGCCTGGCATTAGGAAGAACACTGCCACCAGGTGCAGGAAATAAAAAGAGAATAAAGCCACTACTCTTTACAGTGCTACGTGCTGAAGTAACAAGAAGGAATGGGCACAAACCGAAACACAGGGAATTCTGTTTAAACATAAGAAAACACTTCTCTACTGTGCCTGAAGAGAGGAACAGGTTGCCCAGAGAGTTGGGAAGTCTTCATCCTTGAAGGTAATCAACACCCAGCTGGACATGGCCCTCAGCAGCCTGCTCTAGCTTGCTCTGAGGAGGGCCTTGGAACTAGATGATCTCCAGAGATGCCTTCCAACTTTAGTGATTCTCAGTGATTCTGTTATTTGGTGTCTGAGAAATCTGGAGCAATTTTTCCTGCTGTGTTATAGTAAAATTATAACTCTGCATAATATGAAGATACAGATTTCCTATTTGGCTTGCCTTCCAGGTGACCTGTGTTAGAGTTCTGGGCATGCTGTTTCTTCTGGGACAATATCCCGAATTGCCTGCACTGGTGCAGAAATGCTGCCAAACTTCTGCATTTGACTAGTAACTTAGGCTCTATTTTTTTAATACTTCCTCTTAAAAACAGTCTGATGAAGGGGGAAGTATAAGCTACCCAAGTTAGAGGAAATCTATGGCAGTGATTGTCCAGTTATTTATGAGGCCCTTGCAACGCACCCTCGTTCAGCCGGACACTGGGGCTTACGCAGTGTACCAGAGTCTGCTCTGGTGAACACGGTGCATGTTAGCAGTCTTCATTCTAAAACATGTCTTGAATACAACGCTAAGCTGGCTGTGCTGTGTGGGTTCTGATCTTTACTATTCTGTAACATCTACATTTTTACTAAGAAGAGGAGGAGGGCTTTTCTTTGGAGGGCTTTATTTGGCTACATTTTAATGTGCATGCCTGTTAAGCTTCCCTGAATATTGAAACTCAGGGTTTATGTTCTGACTCAATTTTTCTGCCCTAGGAAGTCAAATCACATTAGTCTGTTTCAGATATAGTAAATTCTATGATCTTAATTCAAAATTACTCCAGCAAAATGAATCCTAACACTGGTGACTTAGTACTGTAATGCTGCAGCTTCCGAGTTGCTGGGCTTGTGCTATTTATTTACTACAATTTCAGTTAGTATATTTAAGTAATTTGATATGTTGCTAATGATAGAACTTGCAAAGATAGTCTTGGGAAGCTGTGAAAACTACAGGGAACTCTTCAACTTCCTGGGGGAGAGACAGCATAACTGCTTGTCTTCTGTATCACATACAGGACAATTTGTCAGTGCCCATCAAGCTTTGGCTGTCACTCCAGGTGGCACATCAATCTGCTTCATTAAGGTGCTGGATGTTGTGCAGCTTCACCAGTGCTTTCACTAACTAGGGGAAGGGGCCCTTAGCAGAAGTAAGCCCCACAAGACTCAGTTTTGACAGTCAATACCTGTTCTACATACTCAAGCAATTAGGATTACGGTAGCTTCAGTGCCTCCTTGTGCAGTCTGTTATGAAGCAGTTCTGTTAAGCTCTTCCAGAACAGAGCATTCACTGCCATGGGTATATTAGACTGGAGGCTGGGGGGTAAACAGATTTCAACAGAAAGCATCTCTCTGAAGGATTTTTATGTAGTAGTATGCACCATTGGGATTACCAGCTTTGTAGGGGGCCCTTAACGTGAACACTGAATTTCTTCTGCCGGGTCCTGTGCAGTGAGGAGGGCACAGACGGGAGTTCAGCTGGGCTCTGGGAAGCTTGATTTGCTATTGCGGCATTCCGGAGTGCTGGTGGGAGAGAGACTGATGACTCACCAAGTCAGGTGGTTATGCCTCTGCTGTGTGTCAGAAATTGCTTTCCCCTCTGCAGCAGGCTTTCTCATCCCTCTGTCGGGGCACGAGAAGGACAATCATTGTCCTAAGTGGTAGTGCTTAACCGCTGAATTCTGGCTTTGCTGCGCTGTTACTCCCTGTTTCTGCAGAATAAGGTAAGGATCTGTGTTTATGTGATAAAACAGTGACGGATTTTCTTCCATGCTGTGAGAAGGCTCCTTGTAAAAAATCTCACTGGAGTCTTAATTTTGAAGAGATCTTTGTAGTAAGACAGTTAATCCTGTAAATTCTGGGTCTGATCAAATGTTTGAACCAAACCCAAGGAACCGTAACAGAAAACAGGTTTGTCCAGCATTGAGAGCTAGACAGTTAAATTTTCGGGGTTACTGTGTAGCCAAATTGCTGTGCTGGGGTGGAAACCAAGATAGGGCCAACAACCCAAGTATTCTTTGTTGTTTAATTATAGCTAAATATTACTGTAACAAATCACCTTTCAGTCAGAGATGCTTCTTCAGCAAGTGATATGTTGATTTCTGGCACTGTTAGGCAGAATTTGTCCATGTTAGAGCTTAAGAGCATGTTTAAAATCAGTTGGTGAACTGTTGAAGATGAGAAAGACTCATGTATGTAAGTTGTATGGGATGCAAGATGCATCTTTGCTCGTAAGAGAATTAAAATTAAGCTAAGATCCTGTGTAGGTGTGCGAGTGGACTTTTGTAGGAGTGGATTGTGTATAGTGCCTAATACCCTGTGTTGGCAATAGGCCTCTGAAAGGCTACAGGAGCTCAGTAGCTTTCCAGAATGGCTAACTACCATGGCTTCTGGGGTAAGTACATGCTGCCTGCACATACATCATGTTGTGTTTAGCAAATCCTGACATGCTTTAGGGAATTCCATTTTATCTGAGTATTAACACTGAAAACATTTAACAGTGTAGGTAGGTAAGGCAACATTTCTGCCCTCAAGGACTTTTCCATATGAAATGAAAATCTGTTAGTGCCTAATACACTAGCACAAGAGAACTGTGCAGAGATAAATAACAGCATTTTGTTTTCTTAATATGCATTCAATGTTAAATGATGTGTAGCCCATTAAAAAGAAGTCAGCTTCTCTGGGTGAGGACTGGCTTTTTAGACTCTGTGTATTTTGTTTGGAGGTTTATAGGAGATGGAGCACAGAAAGGTGAGGAGGAATTCACTGTGCCTTTTACACTTGGAATAGTAAACGGGTGTTTAAAAGCAGGTGGTGCAGGTGATAAAGATCAGGACAAAACCAAGGTTTGTTGGTACATTGCTAGGCAGCCTAGGAGAGGAATCCCATTCCCTTTTACCTGCCTTTGCCAGCCATTTGGGAAAGTGGCTGTAGGAAGAGAGAGCGAGCACAGCAGCTGCAGCAACAGGAGCTGAAGGTGCTGGGTGTCAGGATGTTGCAGTTTAACTGCAGAATGACTGTTCTGAGGTTCTTATTTGCCTCCCTGGAAGCTAAGCAGCTGCTTGCAATGCTGGTCAGCTGAGAACTGTGGGGTTTGGATAGGAAGAAGAGTTAATGTAAATTGAAACTGGCTGGTGTTCTTGCCTCTCCTTGCTTTGTAAAGCAATTCTTCTCTATGGGCCCTTGTACTGTCTCACTGACAAACAGTGGTGCTGATTCAGTTATGAGAATCTGGTTTAGCTCTCTATTCACACAGAAGATTTTGGTGGAAGGACTCGAGAGTGTTCTGTGTGGTGTGTTGAAGTAAATGCTTTGGGTAGATTCATAAAGGCAGGCTGCTTTTTCATGTGATCAGTAATTGTGCTCCAGTTTTACAACATTTTAATTGTTAAAAGCAAAAAGCTGAGGTTAGTTACGTTAGTCTGAGCTGAAGCAGCTCTTACCAGTTGCTCAGGAACTGCAGATTGCTTTGCAAGGGCCTCCCCTCTGCCATTTGTTAAGAGGATGCTTTTGAGAAATAAGCAGTGAAATTCACATTGTCTTCTGGTCCTAGACAAGTTTAAATGCTGAACTGTCATTATGGAGAGGAAGAGGGTCTAATGGATACCTGACATGCGACTCTGTCTTCGAGCTTCAGAGCAGTTAGCAGTTCCACTCCTTGGTGGTGGTGATCAGCTGTTGGGGTGGCTGTTGTGAAATGAATCAGTGGGAGCCATGTTAAACACAATCTGCTCCAGTGAGACATGGAGCCTGGAAGAAGCTATTCCTTCAGGATGAATAGGAGGTTGGAATCATTTGATCCTTTTATCACAAAGCAGAGACAAGGTTTTTAAAACACTTAGATTGGGGAAGAGGCTGAGGGGCAAAGGTCTTGTTAGTGTAGTATCAAAAAGCTGGGCAACAGTTACAAGATTTTAAGAACAGCAGATACCTGTTACTGCTCCTGAAGAGCAGGCAGAAAAGCATCCTTTAATGATGGTGGATAGGGTGGCAGTGTAGCTGTCTTTTTCCTCATAGTAGATAGGTCAGGTTTTCAAGCCTGAGCATGTCACTGTATTTGCTGCCTTGCAGAAGATGCTGTGTTAGGTTAAGCTTGCAAAGACTGTGTCAACAGATGCTTCACCCAGTTCACATCACCAGACCACAGCATTTACACTGGGGCTGCCATACTGCGCCTTGCACCAGTGCTGGGTGGTAGGCATGGTCAGAGAGTTGCCTCACAGTTCTCTAACACTAATCAGTTTCCAAGGTAACACAAAGCAGGATAAGGGCTGGCAAAGCAAAACCATTCTTCTTATCGGCACCAGAAGCAGGCCAGCCCAACTGTCGATCACAGGACAAACATGGATGGAGGAGGTCTTCTAAAGCAGCTTTTCCTGTTTCCTGAGCAGTGACTGGCAAGAGGTGGCAGTCAGGTTTTTAACTGTTGCAAGTTGGGGTTTTGGTCATTGTTCAGCACAATTTTCCTGTAGTGCTCTGTGGGTTTCACTGAGAGCAAGGATTGTGTAATACCTTGCTGTGAGGCACCTAGAGAGAGCTCACATGTTTGTGTGCTTGTGGAAACGTATATTGCTTCTGAGTGCTCTTTATTCTGTAGCTTAAGATAGCAAAAATAGAAGTTTTACAATTAATGTTTGAAATATTGCTTTTAGAGACCCTGGCAGTAGAGCAGCACTAGAACATTCTCGTGCTCAGAATCATAGGAACTCCATATTTTGAAGGAGAGTAAATGAGATGTGGAAGACAGAAGAGATTCTCCATTGTTTAAATATCCTGTTAGTGGGCTTGGAAATAGTCCAGCAATGTTAGGGTATTTTTGGAGTGTAACTGTTTCACTCAGCAGTGTTTTGTAGAAGGTATTATGGAGTGATGTTCCACTCGTGGTGTTCTGCAGGGGGGGATGTTAGTTCTTTTGTTTGCTTAAATAAGTTACCTTTTAACTTTTTATAGCTTTAAAATCAGTGTGGTTAAGGTGCTTGAGGTTGTATGAATCCTGAATTCTTTCTCACTAAAAGCAAGAAGAGAACAGAATGAGGAAGAGAAGGAACTTACAATGTGTGTATACTCCTCAGGACTGACTCTTTTCTTCTTTCCTTCTCTACAGTTGAACAGGCAAAATGGATTTTTCCAAGCTACCCAAAATCCGTGATGAGGAAAGAGAGGCTTTTGTTGGTTATGTCCATGGAGTCTCAGGACCTGGTGGGTATTTCATAGGTTCTGTTTAATCTAATGTCATGTTAATCTTGTTCGCTTGGAAGTGAGGAAGTATAGTAGAGCTCTGGGTAGGGCCTCTACAGAGAGCTCTATAATAGAGCTCTTTCCTTTGGGGGGAGGCTTTTTAAGAAGGGTCACTAAAATATTAAGAAAAAAAACTAACAGGATATTACTAATTATTGTAATTGAATTATTGCTAATTCATCTTATTTAAAGATGTAATGAGCAGAATCAGGCTTAATAATAATGATGATAATAATACCAAAGGTAGGAAGCTTTCTGTATGAGAGAAAGCCAGTTGTTCAGAAATCTGCAGGCCCAATGCTTCTCTAAAAGGGTGAGAGGTGCATAGTCCAGTCTCACTGAAAATGCAGTCTGACACTGTGATCTCTGGAATACTCAGTCCCTTCCCAGTGTCAAGCTCTTCTGTGTTACTGCACCACAGGCTGGAGGAGCTCAGTGAGGAGCTGTAAAGGTCAGGGAGCGTGGCACAGTGTGGTGGTAGTAAGACTGGGAGAAGGAGGAGGTCTTCTCCTTTATCAGCTTAAATAGTTTATTTAGGCTCTGATGGTAACAGCTTTTGAATACCTGCAGACTCTACCAGCTTTTCTGCTCCCTTTTGCATTCTCTTCAAGAGGTAAAGAAAGGGATGGGAAAGTGAGAACAGAAGAATAGCATGTATTTTTGCTGATGCAGCTTATTTGATGTCTAATAATCATTGGCTCATATCTACCTAAATAAATGTCTGTTCTTTAACTGCCAGTTCCTTCACTGCAGAAATGCTATTTAAAACCAACAGCTTTATTTCCTAAAAAGTGGAAATACGTTTTTATGTAAATATGTGAACCCTGTGTGGATTGAGATTGTGTGATTGAGATTACAATATAAAAGACATAATAAATTTTGTCCCAAAGCAGCTAGACCTCATGTATGACCTGCCGAAATCTAACCCAAAACAGTTTTAAGGGCCAAAACGTGCTGTAAACCAGTCTTCATCTGTTGAAAGTTAAGTGCCCTCATACCACTTTTCTGCAAAATAAAATAGCAAAATACTGTTTCTTCTAAAGCTCTGTAGGCCTCTGCCACTCTAGATACAAGGGTGTATATTGCATTTAGCAGGCACCTTGGCTTGATCTACACGTGGAAATAGATTATGTAAGCATCCATCCAAGGTAAACAGAAGTTTGAGTGATTTGGTCCCCAACCACAGGTTTATGAAACTATCAGGTATCAGATTGCCTTCTTCCATTCTCCTGTATGTTTTAGTTTGATCAGATAGGAATGTGGCCTAGCTCACTGAAAGGGAGAAGTGTCTATGTAACTTGTCTGTCAAAGGTCACTGCATCTCTAAAACTCTAAACATTCACCATCTGTCAAGACAGATAAGAGATGATGGCATGAATTGTCTGTGACCTACTACATTCTGATTGTGTCCTCTTACTGAGCATAAAGGAACAGTGTGGAAGGTATAAGGGAACTTTTGTCTTTTAAACTGGAGATGTCAGGATTTGTGGCAGCCTACTTTCCCCTTTTGTGAAATCAAGAATGCACTTCTGATTTGGTTGAATCCCAGACTTACGCTGTGCAGTTCTTACTGACTTTTGATGGATAAATTTCCAGAGCTATAGGAAAAAGACTCACCTACATGCCTGTCTCTTCCAGTGGTCACGGCGTGCAACATGGCAGGCGCTGCTATGTATGAACTGGTACGAGTAGGCCACAGTGAACTGGTGGGAGAGATCATCCGACTGGAAGGTGATTTGGCAACTGTTCAGGTGTATGAAGAAACATGTATCCTTTCCACTGATCCCTCTGGGCCTGCCAAGACTGCTCAGTTCAGAGCACTGGAGTGGTAAGAGTGAAGATGATGACCAAAACTGAGTGGGACCAGCACTGGGTACTTCTAGTGCCAGCAGGATAACTGCTCTGCACATTCTTGGTAAATGCTGCTGGCTGTGAGGTAAATCTTGTCTTGCCTGGCTGTGTGCTGAGGAGATTTCAAGTGGACATCAAATAATGTGTGCCTTAGAATTTGAGTTAATTTTAGTTTAAATAGTAGAGCTCGTTCTTAAGGAAGTTGTCTGACAAATACCAACTATAAATGGCAAAACTATCAAGTAGTATTTGTTGCATTTATTTTCTTTGCTTTTGAAAACTATGTTTGTATGAGAGGGCAGGTTGCTGCCTTCTGGGCAGGGTACTTTGCCAGACATAAGAGGTTACATTTTTGCTTCTGCAGTGTGCTTACAGAATCTTGGTCCAGCTAGAACACAGCATGTATCCTAAAATCTAGTTAACATAAAATGTATTTTCTATTACACACATATGAGAGAATGTCAGAAAAGAAGTCAGAAAACTTGAAGCCAGACCTTTTTTTTCCTTGTATTTTTTTAAACTTAAGAGTTGGCTCTATCTGTAGAGGCTAGGGAAAAACCTGTGTTGGCTCCCAACATTCGTTCTGAGGAGCTGGATGGTAAACTGGTTGACTAGCTCCTCTCTGTACCTAATGATTTATCATTTTAGATGGCATCACCACTGTAATACCTAGTAACCTTCCAATAGTACATGGAGCAAGCTTGATTATAGTTTACTCTGAGGCTTCTCATGAGAGGAGGCTGCCATAGGGCTCTCTGAAGTCAGTTTGCATTTAATCTCTTCAGTCTTGCATAAGGTTTTGGGGGTTTCTTTTGTATTCTAGCAGGGCCTTTCCCGGGCTGCTGGCCCTTTGCACAGGAGTCCATTGTGCATCTTTGGAGTTGGATAGTGCATAGACTGGACAACTTCATAATGAAAAGGAAGGAAATAATGCTGGTCTTGGACAAACTCCCCTTAAAATTAGACTGCTGTCAAATAGGCTGTGGAAGGCTCAAGGTCAAAACAGTTGTGCTCTCTAACAAATAAAAATCCATATATTTCATAACATTGTCTGACTTTAACAATCAAGCCTGTTTTCTAGGTTTGAAGATGTAAGAAATGCTAGATGCTTTGTTATCCTGATGCCTGGTACTCCAGCAAACTCAGCCAAACAGTTGACTTGAACTGCTGATCATGAAGCAGAGTATTTACCCCTAGAATGAGCACCTTTGTTGCTTTAGCAGTTTCAGCTTGAGTTGAGTATAAAGCATACATGCTTCTCAAATTATGATGGTTAATATAGTAATAAAAGCATTACCTGAAAGTCAGAAAGGAGGTTCTAGATGATGAAGTTGTGAATGTGGTACTTTCTTCCCCTTGCTCTGGATGAACTTTTCCTCAGCAAATCTTTAGCTGGTGTCTCTGTAGGAGATCCTGTACTCCGTACTGGCAAACCCCTGTCAGTGGAACTAGGGCCTGGCATCATGGGAGCTATTTTTGATGGTATCCAGAGGCCTCTCTCAGACATCAGCACTCTGACCAAAAGTATCTATATCCCTAGAGGTGTCAACGTGTCAGCTTTGAGCCGAGATATCAAATGGGAATTCACACCTTCAAAGAATCTGCGGGTAGGTTCTCACAAGCCTTTCCCCCTTGCTTCTTTACCCCCAGAGGCTAAGACTGGAGCAGAATGCCAGGGCTGGGACTGCTGGGAGCTGTGGTTGATGCAGTTTGTGTTGGGAGGTGGTAGTGGTGTATGAGCCTGCATGGGGACGACCAAAACCTATTCTGTGTGACTTACAGTGTGTGTTGCTGCTGCATCTGAGAAAGTTGTGCAGTTGTAATGTATTTGCAAAACTGTAAAGAAGCTCATGGAGTTGCACTAAGCAAAAAGAATGACTGTGGAACACATTTTGCAAATGAAGGTAGCCTTAGAGCTGGGAAATGTCATGGCTTTAGCCCTTGGTGGCATCTTTTTTTTCCAAGCCTGCAGGTTAGAATACGCTATTCTTTCTCAACACATTAGGCTGAGAGGTGTATAAGAAACAAGGAAGATTCCTTGCATCAGTCAGTAATTGCTACTGTCTGAGCCTTGAAAGGCGCCTCAACCCAGATAGTGTTGCTAGCAGTGTGCTGTTAGTGTAATGATGTATGCAAATGGGCTACTGTGCTCTAACAATGCATTTACAAAGGGAGTAATCACAGTGCTAGACTTAATAGCTATAGTTACTTTATTAAGGTTAAGGTTCTTTTTTAAAGCTAGAGTTCTTGCATATGACTAATAACACCTGTTCTGATTCCAGGTTGGCAGCCACATCACTGGTGGAGATATTTATGGTATTGTGAATGAAAACTCCCTTATCAAGCACAAAATCATGCTGCCTCCACGGAACAGGGGTACAGTTACATACATTGCTCCGCCAGGAAACTATGACACTTCAGTAAGTCTCCCAAGCAGCAGTTGCTGATAGATTCCATGTCTCTCTCATAGGGTTGCTGTATTCTTCCTGTTCTGCATGATGACAACTAAAAAGTGTTTCATACAACAAAATGTCTGAGTTAATCCTCTCCTCTGCTGACCTGCCTGCAGGGATTACATGAATATCTTGTGCAATTATAGTCTCTGTATGGCTTCCCAATGGCAATTGAGTATGCCATGTTTGCTGACCTCTGGGGATCTGCGCTGTCTTATGAATATGTAAAATCCAGTTGCTCTTCAGAAGCATGTTTTTAGGTGATGCTTTGCCTTGCACATCTTTGTCCCTCAATAGCATTGGAAATATGATATGGGCAAGAGCTGTCATCCTCTTTTCACCTTGAGAAGAGATGATAGCATGTTCAAATTCAGAGAAGTTGGTGATGGCATCAAAGACCTAGCTGTGCAGAGTAGTTGAGACAAGAACTTGTATGCTGGTCCAGTGCAGCCGTTTGCTTACTTCAAATGTCTGGTGCTGTCTGTTAGGATGTTGTCTTAGAGCTGGAGTTTGAAGGCGTGAAGGAGAAGTTCACTATGGTCCAGGTCTGGCCTGTACGTCAAGTCCGTCCTGTTACTGAGAAGTTACCAGCCAATCATCCTTTATTAACTGGCCAGCGGGTCCTGGATGCCCTCTTCCCGTAAGTACTACTTCTTCTTTTCTAGTATGTAAGAAATCTCTTTTTTGGAGGGAATCAGAGGGAAGAGGCCTTAATTTTTTATGGGCAAACAGACCCCAAGCTTTCACTGCATGTTCACAGCATGATCTCAAAAAAATATTTAGGTGAATTCATCATATTTCTGTATTTGACAAGAGATCCTACTAGTGGAAAAAGGAGGATAAGTTTAACGAGAGAGTTCTGGTGCGTTAATGTAGAAAAGAATGGACAAGCCTAAACTTAACAGAATGGTGCCAAGCCTACAGAAATGCTAGAAATGTCAAGCTTGGTACCTCCATTTGACCACATCAGTAGGACTGCTTTCCATGGTCTGGAGGATGCACAGTCCCCAATGGGGGGGCTCATCACTTACAGAAACTGTTGCATGTAGCTGTAGCACAAAATGCTTATTTAAGCAGCTACCTTCCAAGACACTGAATTCAGTAATTTTGGTCCTAAAATATTATGCTGTTTATTCTTACAGCTAAGTGTAGTTGCTCCTTCATTAGCATTTGCATTCTGTCCATGCTTCCAGCTGTGAAAACTGCTATGTTTCAAGCCTGAAGGTCTAGCTGTTTTACCAGTGTAACTCATGTACTTTAAGGGCAGGGGAAGAAAAGGGTAGTTTATAACCTCAGTCTTTTGGTTCAGTGAAATACCTCTGTGTTTCTAACCCAGCACACTGAATATGGCTCCTATCATTCTGCTTTCAATTGTGAGTTTATTGGAAAACCTATTTTAAGATAGGAGAGAGCTGACTTTTTGTTTCTTGCAAATCAAGAGTCGTTTTTCTTTATTCAGGTGTGTACAAGGGGGCACAACAGCGATTCCAGGAGCATTTGGTTGTGGGAAGACAGTGATCTCTCAGTCTCTCTCAAAATACTCCAACAGTGATGTCATCATTTATGTAGGCTGTGGAGAACGAGGAAATGAAATGTCGGAAGTACTGAGAGATTTCCCTGAGGTTAGTATGGAGGATTCATGGAGACTAAACTTGCTATTGTACTGGTATTGCAACTGAATAACATACTATATCAGTAGCAACCTTCTTGCCTCCTTGCTGTACGTTCTGGGTGTAGTAGCAGAAATCCCTTTTGGCTCATTCAGGAATTATTTCAGTGGCCCCTCAGTACAACTCTGGACTAGTTTTGGGGTGTACCTTCTAACTTGTTTTAAAATAAAGCCAAGACAAACACCGTTACAAGCACCTTATCTTTCACTGGCAACATCTCTAACTTAACCATGCATAGCAAATACAGCATCTGTATTTACAGGGTGCAGGGGGGTGATGCAGTTACCAGGTAATAGTGTGATGTGTTGAAGCTTTGGAATGCCTTCTGAAGGAAGTAGAAAATGCCTGGTTAAAGCAAACAAAAAAAGCAGTGGATTTACTAATCCTTCTACCTGTTGTTATATGTTAGTGAATTAGTTGTGGCATGTTCTTCTGTAAAATATGGGAAAGAAGCCAGATAGTCTGAACTGTTAGGGAAACTCCATTGTCAGAAATAAGGGGTAAGGGGCTTGGATGTGTTGGTTAGTTACAAGATGGGAAAGTGGCCATGAAAAAAAGGTGAATGCCAGTGTATTCATAAGTGGAATTCTATACAAATGTCAGGGTATGCATTCTATTCAGGTGTTTATGAAGTTACACTGGGCTTATATATACGGTTTAATGTCCAGTTGTCAAAGACAAACTTGGATCATTTTGAAGGGGGGAAAAGAGCTCTCTGATCCCTAATGGTCTTAGGATACAGGTGAAGGATACAACTTTTTGGCTCTTCCAGTCTAGTAAGCTGAGAGGATAATGTACTTCCTGACGCGGTAAATTTGTCATTACTCATTTAAATGGGATCAATAGAGATTTGTCAGTTGCAGAAGATGAGGCAGTGCATTAAAGAGTTCAGCTGTGTGCAGTCTGGGAGGCAAACCAGCATAGTATCCTCTAGTCTCTGCTCTTGGTAGAGTAGCTGTGAGGAGAGGATCCTGGTTTAAAGGGAGTAATACTGTAAAAACCAGGCACCCCACAAAACAACAACAAACACTTTGCTACTGTTACCTTTGTTTTCTTTTCTTGCATTTTAGCTAACAATGGAAGTTGATGGCAAAGTAGAAAGCATCATGAAGAGAACAGCTCTGGTAGCAAATACCTCCAACATGCCTGTGGCTGCCAGAGAAGCCTCTATCTATACTGGTAAGGTTTACAGGAAGCTGGAAAAAGCTGTGTGTATGGAGCAAGCTCTCATGCTGGAGCATTTCCAGTTCCTGAAATGGTCAGCACTGAGAAACTTGCTTAGTTTCAGAAGCCAACCCTTTTGGACCTTGCCTGCATGAAGTCCTAGTATCGTAATTGAATTTGGTATATACTTATGATTTCTGAATATTGAGTAGATTTTGCTTGTAAGGTGAATGTACTGCACAAGCTCTCATGCAGGCTTGTCTCCATGTTTTAATTACGTAAGCTTTTGTTTATGACTAGCTTTTTGCTGACAAGTACAGCCACTTACTGGGCAGGATTGGGAGTCTCTGAGTTGGCAGGTTAGTCTGCTTTCCTTTGCAGCCTCTCATAGTGCTGTTTTAAGTTCTTTTGTTATGAAAACTTGTCAGATCATTAAGATAAAACGTGACCTTTTCTCACTGTTGTATTCTGGTAGTTTGAAAAGGAAGAAGATATTTTACAATGAGAAGAGGCTTTGTTCGTGGTTTCAGTGAGGCAAGGAGTAACATCAGCGACATTGCCGTGTTGCTTAAAAGAGATACATGGGAATGTAAGATGAACCAGAGTGGTTCATAAGGGAAAATGGGACAAGGACATGATCTAGTGGGAAGAAAGAATTAATTCCCACTGTCTGTTTCCATCCAGATGTGAACTTGGATATAATTTGGCTTATTTGTGTCTTGGTGACAACATGAAAGCATAGAATTCCTTCTGGAACCTTTGAGCTCACTGTTTCCTTTGTTCTAGGAATCACCCTGTCTGAGTATTTCCGGGACATGGGCTACCATGTCAGTATGATGGCAGACTCCACTTCCCGATGGGCTGAGGCCCTCCGAGAGATCTCTGGGCGACTGGCTGAAATGCCAGCTGGTGAGTAGTCTTTTCTCAGTCTAGTCTTGTAAAAGCAGCCTTTAAAGTCTGAGCCTTTGACTCCATTTCTGTGTGTTGCTGTTTGCAGACAGTGGTTATCCAGCCTACCTTGGTGCCCGTCTAGCCTCTTTCTATGAGCGAGCTGGCAGAGTGAAGTGTCTGGGGAATCCTGAAAGAGAAGGCAGCGTCAGCATTGTTGGAGCGTGAGTGTTGCATCACTTTGCTTTTTGTTGGGTGCAGCTCTTCCTCTGTGTTTTTGTATCTCAAAGTACCTGTTTTTCAGCCAAAAAAAAAGTCTTATTGCTCTGTGCAGCTGCAGGACTAAAAATACATGGTTGAGTAGGTAGATATTTAGTCTCTGTTCACCCAGAGCTGCTGCTGAATGATGTGTGGGGGCAGAAAGAATGAATGTGGACAGGTAGTTCTGTGACGTGCAGACTTGCAGTCACTTGCAGCAATTGGAGCAAATGGCTCAAGGAAGAATGTTATTAGAGCTGTTACTGAGAAGTATGTCAAACCATGTCAGAGTAGGAAAGGAGCAGCAATGTGTGTGTTTGGGGGCATGGCGAGTCATGATTCTCTTGCTTAAATAGAGTAGAGTCACATGGAGCAGCACATCTCAAGCTGCCATGAGCATGTGGTCCCCAGACATTGTTATAGGCGACATTGATTTGTGTATCATACTGTGGGCAAGTGAACTTTCCACCACATGTTTTGAGGAGATGCTTCAGCACCTGGAGTCTGTTTTTTGCTCTGCTTAGTTCTGTTGCCCACAACATCCATGCACAAATGAATTGTGCTTTTGAATCAGATGTTAAGTATTTTCTCTCTGAGGCATTTAGTAAGGTGTCAAGCCCAAATGAAATTTAAGTGGTTATTGTATAGGTGAATATCTCAAATAATTTCAAATTGGGATATAGTTTTCTGTAGCATAATCATTGCACCGTGTTTCACAATGTTCTATCAGCACACTTGCTGAATCTGTTGCGATGGAGTTAGGTTTGATAATCCAAGCTGTAGTTACTTCCTGGAGCTAAAGCAACTGAAATCATACCTTGATACTGTCACTCAGTCACTGATATAACTGTATTTCCTGGTGTATTTGACACAACACTTGTATGGATATGCATCAAACACTTTCTGCAGTGGAAGCTTGTGATCTGTTACCTTGAAATCATGTTGGCTTTTGTGTTTTCTATGATAACTGAGCTGTGCAGCCTCATGTTCAGTACTTCAGTTTAAACTGTGAAAGCAATTCTGATGATTCTTCCTTATCTCTTCCTGCTCAGTGTGTCTCCCCCAGGTGGTGACTTCTCTGATCCTGTCACATCTGCTACACTGGGCATTGTTCAGGTATGTCCCGCAATGTTGCAGCTCTTCCATCCACTTCTAACAGTGTAAAAAGTGACCTTACAAGACGATCTCTGAACTGATGTGTTTGAGATCCCTTTGGAAGAGGAAGTGAAGGTAGCAGTTCCTTCCAATGCCAACTGGTCAGGACTGACTATCTATGCTTCCTGACTGCTGCCCACTGAGCTGCACTTCAAATGTGGCAGCTGTTGGCTGAGATGGAAAGTGAATCACTCTTAATAGGTGCATTGAAACCACAAAAAAGTCCTCAGAGCAGATGACTGGGAGATTAATGTCTTGCAGCTGGTTGCAGCCCTGCTTAAGGAAAAGGAGTTATATCTTATAGGTCCCCAGTTAGACTCCAGTATTGACATTGTAATGGCTGACTTCTTCCTCCTTAAGAGGAGTCTTAAACTGAGTAAGTCTCAACTAGGTTTAGAAGGTATATGAGACCTCACTTGGAGTATTGTGTGCAGTTCTGGTGTCCTCAACATAGAAAGGACATGGAGCTGTTGGAACAAGTCCCGAGGAAGCCATGAGGATGATCAGGGGACTGGAGCATCTCCCATACGAAGACAGGCTGAGAGAGTTGGGGCTGTTCAGCCTGGGGAAGAGAAGACTGCATGGAGACCTCATAGCAGCCTTCCAGTATCTGAAGGGGGCCTATAGGGATGCTGGGCAGGGACTCTTCAGCTCTGTAGTGACAGACAAAGGGTAGTGTAGTGACAGGGACTGTTGTAACAGGACAAGGGGTAATGGGTTCAAACTTAAACAGGGGAGGTTTAGATTGGATATAAGGAAGAAATTCTTTCCTGTTAGGGTGGTGAGGCACTGGAATGGGCTGCCCAAGGAAGCTGTGAGTGCTCCATCCCTGGCAGTGTTCAAGGCCAGGATGGACGAGGCCTTGGGTTGCACGGTTTAGTGTGAGGTGTCCCTGCTTATGGCAGGGGGGTTGGAACCAGATGATCTTAAGGTCCTTTCCAACCCTAACTATTCTATGATTCTGTGATTCTATGATCCATTCTTGAGAAGTGTGTTTGAAAGTCACTGCTATAGGTAATATAAGGAAGGATTTGTTTTTCTCTCTGAAGCTCTCATTTGTGATAGCCTTTGCCATGTTGCTTTTGTGCAGACTTGCTTTCTGTACTTATTTCCTTCAATTATTTTTGGCTCGTATTTTATTTGGAACACTTGTTGGTCTTCTGGCTTCTGTCAGGTTTTCTGGGGCCTGGATAAGAAGCTGGCACAACGCAAGCACTTCCCCTCTGTCAACTGGCTGATCAGTTACAGCAAATACACGCGTGCCCTGGATGAGTACTATGACAAGCATTTTACAGAGTTTGTCCCTCTCAGGACAAAAGCCAAAGAGATCCTACAGGAGGAGGAGGATCTTGCAGAGATTGTGCAGCTTGTGGGGAAGGTGAGTAACCAGCTCTGAGGCAGTGTGGTGTCAATGAGCCATCCTCTGTTTCCTCACCACTAGCGCAGGCTTTAGGTCGTGTCTTAGACCAGATTTGATGGTTACTGCATTGGGCGAAATAGGGAAATGGCGACTGGGAGATGTCAGACTCTCCTGCCTCTAACTGTGCCTTATTCCAACTTTCTTCTTTTATGACTTCTAACAACAAAAGAGTTTTTGGATGAACCTTGGCTTGATGCTACTTTTCTCATGTGAATTAGTTTGCAGAGCATCTAATGCTGGAGTTAAGAAGCTTCTTGCTTTGATGCTCCTGTTCTGCTGAAACACCCATTGCTGTAACTTACAGTAGTAATTTTTGCAAGAGAAATGACACAAACTGATCTTTACTGTTGAAGTCATCTGAAGGGTTACAGTTTATTAGAAGCCGTGTTGCCAGCTGCAGAACAGAGGTGTTGGCATTTACAAGCTGGCCTGTAAGAAACAGAAGCAATGCCTGCTTTTTCCAGGACCTGATGATTCCCTAGTTTCTCTGGAAACCTGTGAAAGGACATATGGCTCCACTTCACTGGCATTCTTTAATTTCCTTCATTTGCTTCACTGTTTTGCAGAGAAAGCTGAACTTGGGCAGGAATATTTCCCTTGAGAACCCTCAAAAAAGGGACCTAGTGGAAACTCTTATTTTGGCGTAGCACTATAAACACAGTTACTGGCAGGTGCCCAATACATGCTTGACAGTAACTTAATCCCATGAGGTTTGGGTGAACTGTGCTGATTTACAGGCTCCTGTAGTACTGTGTGGGATTTTGTATTAACTATCATTATTTGGAGGGAGTTCTCTCTCTATTCACTGATGATGCAGTGCAACCAAGATGAGGCCTTCACTACCTCTTGCCTAGCAGAGCTCTCTAGATGCGTCTTTGAAGAAAAGGAAATGTGATCTTGGAGTCTTCTGCATTCTTCTATTTACAAAGCCACGTTCTAAAAGACTAGTTTACAGAGCAGGGTAGAATCAGTTCCTTGGTGGGGAAGGGATATTGATAAGCCAGTGCTTGTGACAAGGCATTATTCCCATGATAGAAGTACTGGAACTAGTGATCTTGATCTCAAAGATGGTGCCTTTAACAGTTGAAGCCTCGTCTTGGCCAAAAAGTGCAACAAACCTTCAGAAAGGGGAAATTGTGGAGAAACAATCAGGTACTTTTGTTATTATTAGCTCTGGTTTCTGTTAGTCCATTTGTTGAAACAAGGTCCAAACTTCCTGTGAAGAAAGCAAGCCTTGGGGCACTTGAAACTCAAATTGCCCCCTTTAGCAAAAGGACAGTGAAGGTAGAGGAGTGACCTGTAGTGCCAGGAGCAGCAGTGTGCACCAGGATTGTGTCTGTCCCATGGAATATGACAGGCATTGTCATCACCTTTCTGCTCTTCTTGAATGCCAGACAGGGAAAGCCCATTGGAGGCCAGTATCAAACCCTTAAGATTACTAAGTGAGATCTAATTTTTCTTCCATGGACCTAAGGATTCAGGAAGGTAAAAATGAACTGATTTCTGTATGTAGGAAGGTGATGTTTCAATGTACCTTGTAGCAAAGCCATGTGTGGTTTCTGTCTGGTGGCTTTCCCATTATATTAAAGGAAACTTCCTTTCCATTGTTTATCATCAGATAGACTTAGTGACTGTTTGGCCCATCTTAATTTGGCAATCAGTGAAATTGGCTGGATTAGAGAAGGGAGTAAGAAATACCCCAAAGATAGAATTCTGCTGAAAACCATCTTAAGAGGGTGGGAAGAAAACAGGTAGTGAAAGATACTGGTTCTTGGCCAGGATAAACCATATCCTCATGGAATAGAGTACTAAACTAACAGTGTGCCTTGTTTTTCTAGGCTTCCTTGGCAGAAACAGATAAAATTACCTTGGAGGTTGCCAAGCTGATAAAAGATGACTTCTTGCAACAGAATGGTTATACGCCTTATGACAGGTGAGATCTGTCTGGCTGCTCTGCTCTACACATTAGGCCTGTGTAGTCTGCATATAGACAGCCAATGTACTTGGAAGTTCCACTCAGCATGCAAATGGAAGAGCTGTGCTTAGGTAGGCCACTGAACAGTGTATTCACTTTGTCCTACCCAAGGCATGCAGACGTTTTCCAAATGCAGTCACCCCCTTTATGTTTCTCAGGCCCTTATGTGTTGTTCAGTTAGCCAATAGCATGTCCTCCTTAGGAGGAGAGGAGCACTTTATTTTCAGAGACAACATCCAAGGCTTCCTGGTTATTCTGGCCATACATGGGGGATTGCAAGAATCTGCTTTCAGTTATTGTTGCGTAATTCCTGAGTGAAGTAGATCCATAGAAAAAAATACTGGATCTTTTCCCTAGTGTGATATTGATCCCTGTTTGCTTTGATGCTTTCTATACTATCTTCGTGTTTTTAAGAGCCTGACAAAGGGGCCCTTTTGTACTTCATCTTGCTCCCCTGCTCAGGTAGAGCAGGAGGTCTTCAGTACTTCGTCACTAAAAATGTAGATGTCCATCATTCTGTAGCAGTGTGTGCCTTTGATTAGGGCAAGCATGCTTGTATGTGATAGGGAAGCACAGGAAGTAGTGTGATGCAGGGTATAAATAATAATGAGGCAGCTTCCATGGCAGTTATCCAGCCATAAAAAAATTGAGCTTTTCATGTGTGGAGTGTTCTTGTCATAGAAACACTCCTTTTCCTGTGAGCAAAGAAACTTACAGAGCTGTCAGGTCATTCCAGGCTGCTTGGAGGAAGCCTGCTCCCATGATGGATAAAACAGGAAGGAGAAATTCCGTTGGCTGCTCTGGTGTTTTCCCTTTCTTGTTAGCATTGGCACAGGTTGAAAAGTGAGACTTTCTGCAGCCATGGTTCCTGTTCTCTCCTGGTTTGCCCAGTGTTTGGATGCTACTTCAGAAACCTCCCTCCAATATGATTGTCTTAGCCTATGGTTTGCTTGTTTGAAAACGTGTCTTTTGACAGTGTATATTCAACATGCCTGGAGTAAAGCAGGCTAGTGCCTCTTCTGTCAGGTGAGAGCTCAGAGTTGTGAAGGCTGGAGCAAAGTCCCCTTAACTGTGACAAGGTGCCTGACCAATCCTTTTGTGTCCCATCAGGTTCTGCCCTTTCTACAAAACAGTGGGAATGCTTTCCAATATGATTGCATTCTATGACATGGCACGCCGTGCTGTAGAAACCACTGCCCAGAGTGACAATAAAATCACGTGGTCCATCATCCGAGAGAACATGAGCGAGATCCTCTACAGACTTACCTCCATGAAGTTCAAGGTATGTTTGGAAGGAGCTGGGTTGTGCTGCTTTTTGTGAGCTTCCAGTGCCTCTGGAAGGCAAAGGTGGTGGTGTGGTCAAAGCCCAGCTGCCATGCAGCCCTTGCTCACTCCTCCCCTCCCCTCACTTCCTCCCTCTGCTCCCAGAGGGATGGGGAGGAGAATGGAAAGAATGTAACTCCTGCAGGTTGAGATAAAAACAGCCCAGTAACTAAGGTATAACACAAACCACTGCTGCTACCACCAGTAATAAGGGAAATAACAAGGGAAGAGAATACAACCACTCACTACCCACCAACCGATACCCAGCCTGACCCCAGCAGTGATCTAACCCTTCTGGGTAACTGCCCCCAGTTTACATCCTGGGCATGACGTGCTGTGGTATGGAATACCTCTTTGGTCAGTTTGGGTCAGGTGTCCTGGCTCTGCTTCCTCCCAGCTTCCCCTCCTCCCTGGCAGAGCATGAGACTCACAAAGTCCTTGGTCAGAGGAAACATGACTGAGCAGCAACTAAAAGCATCGGTGTTATCAGCGCTGTTCCCAGGCTGAAAGCCAAAACCACAGCACTGCACCAGCTACTAAGAAGGAGAAAAATGACTGCTACTGCTGAACCCAGGACAGGCAGTCATCAGTTGCCTTAGATAAAGGTCTATGAACAGAGGCTTCCTGAACGCACTGTTTGAAGAACTGGTTTTAGCTTGTGAGCACAGGAACGGTCAGTACAGAAACCAGGCAGGTGATGCACGCTGCGTAGCCTCAGCACTCCCATCTTGGAGAGTCTCTTTTATGTTACATGTATCATGGTACTAGCATAAGCACCTTCCTTTTTTGTTTGGGGGATTTGTAGTAAACTTTGTGTAAAAAATCATAATATGTCCTAAGAAGAAATAGCAGATAAAAGCAGCCTGAAGTTTAAATCCAGGAATGTGCTAAAAAGTGAATGATAGAAATGTTGATGGCATACTCTCGAATGGAAGTTAAGGAAACAAATGCTAGTCTCCTGCAGTAATATATGATGCATGCTGTGTTTGGCTTCAGGACTTAAAGCGAGTAACTAGGAGGAGAAGAAGGGAGAAATAACTTCAATGTGAGCTGAAGGGAAAACAAAGGCCTTGGAGCACCTGCTCTGAGTAACTTCAGAAGCCATCTTCCTAGGGTATGGCTTTTCTAAACCTCATGCAGAGCATGCTGGTGTAGCAGGTCCTGGTAGGACAGTAATCTATGATGCTGACTAAACATGCTAAGAAACTGATGTTAAAGTAGCCAAGGAATAATCTCTGTGAAGAATAATGCTTACTCTGCTATAACTCTCACAAGCCATCATTGCAAATCTTTCAAGAACAAGTACCATAGGATAAAATTATGTTACATTTAAGTGTTGTGGTGTGCCAATGGATTCTGTTCCTGGAGGTTTTTCATTTCTTTGCCTTGTTTCTGCAGTAAGCAGATCCCTGGTATATATTCTCAAAGCATCAAGGACATAACAAGATGCACGTATGGACATGGACAAGTTCTTTGAGGGCTGGTTGTATAGAGACAGGGGAAGTAACACACTTCTTACAAACCATGGCCACCAGGTCATGTCTGGCATACAGCAGAATGGTGGACTTGAAAAAGGGAAGCCAGGGGAGAATGCATGTTAAGAGGAGCTGGCCCTCTATTACAGGAGTAATTATGAAAGGAAAGTTACATTCTTGGGTAACAGGCTAAAAGGCATGAGAATTTAAATGCCCTGCATCCTGCAGTCTGTGTGCTTTGGAGAGACAATGAAGGAGGATTGCATCCACACATGTAAGTCCTCTGTGTTTCCCAAGAGCTGCACTGGCCCAGAGAAGTGTAGTGTTGAGAGGGAAATAGTGAAGATACTGAGCAGGTTTCAGAGCCTGGCAGTTACTGCTTCTCACAGGAAGGCCTTGCAGCCTCAGAGCAGAGCTGCTGGTTACGTTTGTGATGAAGCTGTGCAAAGAGGGGTTTGAGCTTCTGATTGCACAGTAAGATTCTCATTGGAACCAAGTGACCTCCGAGTTATGGCAAAGTAGCTTCTGCACTTATTAGGGGATGCACCCCAGGAAGTACAGCAGAACATTTCTGAGTCGCTGTGAGCCTTGCTCCACTTGGTTTGGGGATAGGAGTTTGTACTAACCCCTGCAGCTCTTGACTCACACAGCATTAACTAAGACCCTCTGTATTACTGAATCCTCTTCCAATCGGTTGCTTTCCAATAAAATAACTACTGCTCATGAAAGAAAATCTCTGTCCAGGATCCATCCTGCCTGTTCCCCAAGTGTGGCAAGAGGATGAGATTTAAACCTTGTGGCTGTCAGCGAGACAGATGGGAGATGGGAGCTATGATGCTTGCTCTGCAGTTGGCAAGGGTTAATCCCAAGGGCAAGAAATTACAGCACTGGCAAAGCAGGGTTGTGTAAAGGTCCCAAGGCTTTTCCTCATGGAGCTGTTCACTTGCTGTGTTACCTTTCAGGACCCAGTCAAGGACGGTGAAACAAAAATCAAGGCGGACTATGCTCAGCTGTTTGAGGATATGCAGAATGCGTTTCGCAGTCTGGAAGACTAGACTTGACCTCTGTGACCACTCCAGTTTGTCTTCTCAATTCCTCATCTCAACTCCTCTGCTTCCCTACCTTACAAGAATGATGCAACAGTACTTGAGTTGATAAATAGCCCTATGTTTTCCCTGTTCATACTCAGAGAGTGTCCTTGCAAAACATTCCTCCTAATTTGTGTTTGGCATTGCTTTTGTGTGTCTGAAATGGTGAGTGTTGTGTGAATGGGCCTGGCTGAGTGAAGAAATGCTGTTGTACACTTCTAGGGTGGGAAGAATTTCACTTTGCCTCTCCCAGCTCTCTTGGTAACTGGTCTTTCCCATTGGGATGTATCCAGCTGAGCTGTACTGGCAGAGGAGGTGTACATCTTAATGCAGTCACGCGGTACGTTCTGAGCTGGCAGGCGTGAGGGCATTTACATCTGGCACTTTGCTAAGTGACTGTCGTGACGTAGAGCTCCCTGTTCTCAAAGAGGTTTTGACCATGTTCTGCTGATACATTGATACAACCAGAAATTCTTCACTACTCTGTCCCTTCTGCAGCCCTCAGCCGAGTCAGTTGTTATTTAAACATGGTAGTTCTAGATCTCTCCAAGAAGGGACTGACTAGAAGATGAGCACATACAAGTGACCAGTGTACTTCTGTACCCTGGAGAAATAGAGTTTCATTTCCCTACTTAATACAGATAGGACTGCTGGGCTCTGCATCAGCTAAAATCAAAGCCATAGGTGCTCAGCTTCCAGCAGAATTTGACCTTCTTGCATCCTTCTCACCCCGTAAGATTTCATGACACTCAGCTGCTTTAGTTAGTGAAGCCTGTGACTGCTGCCATGTGCTGCAGGATGTAGATGGTTAAGTTTGGAGATGCCATGCATGTGGACCAGGAAGTCAGCCCTTCCTTGGTGGTGCTCTGCCTTCCAGTGCAATGCCCAGGTTGTGCTAAGGAAGGGAAAGCGTGTGCCCAGCCTTCCTCCTCCACCTGTGCTCACGTGGCCGGTTTGGCAGTGGCACAGAAGGTCCCTGGTTCTCATGTTAAGAGGGAATGTATAATGCTAAACTGGGGGCAGGGGATGAACAGGGAGAAGGCTGGAAAGTACAAAATGTAGTTACTCCTGCCGTGTTGATGGCAATGCAAGAGAAACCAGTGACTCTGGCCTTGTGCTCTGGAAGCACTCTTGTCAGGTAGCTGAAACCACTGCTTCTTGGGCTTGGTGACTGGCAAAACTAGTAAGAGGTGGGGAATGAACATAAGGCAGCCTTTCTGTCGCCCTCCAAGAGTCCACTGCTGTGGAGAGAGACAGAAATGCCTGCATCCTCTCCAGTCTCTGCCTTGCTTGTGTTGGGTTGCATCCAATGCTGCTTGCCTGCACCCAGCTGGCTTCCAGCTGATGGGTTTTTTACTGCTTTGTTATGTCATCAAATAGTACCCTGGGTCGGTGACACCATGGTGGTGGCATGGCTGTGCAAGCATGAATTCTGCACCGAGGTATTGCTGCCAGCTCTGAACAGCAGTGATGCAAAGGGATCTTGCACTACGGACCAAATGCTGCCACTTCCATTACAGTATCAACTTGCTATTTGTTAGGGGAGAGCCAGGCTGATAGTTAAAGGGATTAACTACTTCTGGTCCTCCCAAAAGCAAGTACTCCTCCAGCTGATATCCTGGTAGCGAATGGTTAAGTTTACAGCTCACTGAACTTCTGGTGTATGCTGCTTGTTTTACCAATGAGCATGTGTGAATGAGTAGTCACTGTCCAAGCCCTTGCTGGATTCATCGTTCGTACCCTTCACCACTGTACTATGTAGCATTTCATGCTAGAAACCAGATGTTCTTATCTCTTTAAATAGAGGATGTTAAAAACTTTACAGAAGATGTCTATGATAATGCAGTTCTAATATTTATTGTGCTGTACCTGGCCCTGAAGTGTGACCAGTTCAAACAGTTTCAGATATATTTTTGTCTTTTTTGGTTTGTGTCTGTTTTCAGTGTTGAGATTCTGGTGTTCACTGTGTCCTGCAGGTCCTCCCTCCACAGCTGTGAGAGGAACTAAAAGATGGGCAGAACCCCACCACCTCCTTTCTCTTGTATATTTCATAATGTATGTCGCAGGAAATTGTGTAAAAAAGAAAAGTAAAGAAAAAAATACATTGAAGTCAATGAAAATAAAATTGATTTAAAGTAGGTTTTAGCAGTCTTCTTTTATTACATCAAACCCTGGGGTATACACAGCATGCTATCGGGACAGCTCACAGGCTCCGTAAAACCTTACTACTTCATTTTAGGGATTTCTTTAAATCAGTCTGGCAAGTCCTTAAAGTATTTCTCTTTGGAAATATGGAGTATACCTCCTGAAATCTCTGCATATGAATGCTGGAGAGAGTGACTGGAACCTCTGGATGAGAAGATCACTGTGGCATTGCTGGCCAAAGCCTGGAAGTTAGCATTCCATTTCAAGGTGGTGTTGAAACCCACCTGTAAATAGCAGCACATATACAATGTATTGAGGCATTGTAACTATTTGACCAGTGTGTAACACCTCTGTGGTGGAAATGGTTTGCTGTTTTTATACACATAGTAGAGATATAGCAAGCTTGAACAGAGCAGATATGCAAGTAATCCCCCTGCCTCCCAAAGGGGTGGAGGTCACCAGCTCAGCCCTGGCAGCTGCAGCCTGGCAGTTCTCTGTGGATGGGAAGAAATCCATTGAGAGAAGCGAGCAGTTCAGGTTTTGGCAGTGTGGAAGGTCCCGACCGGCAGCGTCCTCACTTCATCCACCCGACTTTTGTGGATCTGGAAGGCTGGTGTCACCCAGCGGCCGCAGGAACACTGCTCACCCCGCCAGCTGAAGGAGCCCAGCTTCGACGTGCACTTGGGACACAGCAGCTGCAGGAAAAACGGCATGACCCAGACTAAGGCACGTGCAGATGGAGAGGGATACTTCATGTACGTCTATGGCGCGTTCATTGTGACAACCTCTGCAGAGCCAGGTCCTTCCCTTTAACCCTCCAGAGAAGGTAAATGGGCTGAAAAACTGACAAAAAGGCTAACCTGGCACGGGTGTTTAGCCCTAGGGTATAGCAGGCAGCTGTGCTGGCAGAAGGGAGGGTGTGGAAATGCAGCTACTTGGACCTGGTGTGGTTCCAGGACAGTTCTGCCAGTCTCCAGAGAGCCTCGGTCAGTGCAAGACCACAACAGATTTGAGTACCATGAACTCTCTTTTCTCACAGTAAAACCAAACAGAGCAGATAAACCCTGCCCAACACCCTGGGCAGTGGTCTCAGCCCAACATGATCAGTAGCTCCTTTCCTTGCAAAAGCATATGCAAGAATCTATTCACGAGCTGGAGAATTCATGCCAGAAGGGCTGGTAGACCTCAGTCCTGGTGTGGGGCCTTCTGTGTCAGGGAACAGAAACAGTCTGTTCTGCCTCTTAGAAAGAGTAAAATCCAAGACTAAAGCACATGCTGCCCATCACCTGTCCTTCCATTACTCCAAGCAACGCTGGCTCCATCCACTGCACAGGCTCGGTGAAGTAAGAGGTACACTTCTCACGGGTGTCACCACAAAGCTGAGCAGAGTCCGTTATCCTCTTGTGGGCAAAGGCTGTTGGGCCACTTCCTTCCATGTGGGACAGGATGCTGGAACTACGGAACAGAGCACGCCTGCACACCACAACAGAGAGGGGGAAAAGAAGTAAAGTAATTGGGTTTTTACTACGAGCTACAGACAACAGGAAATAGGGACGAGAGCTCCTGACAGTAAATAAACAGGATTGCAAACCCTATGGTTTGGGGTTGTTTTCGTCTAGTCTAGAAGGCACTGATCTCTTTCTTGACACATCTAGTGATTGGTGTAGTTTGGGGCTCTGCCATGCTTGTTGTATGCTATTATCTAGACCTGTTTTCAAACAATTCCTGCCTACAAAAACTTTATGTTCATACATTTGAAGGAACCTACACGTAGGAAACAGCAGGATTCCTCAGTTTCACCTAAAGCAAGCCATGAAAGGTAGTTAAAATGCAGTAAACCAGCACATTTACCAGAAGTTCCTTTTGGAGACACTGACTGTCAAAAACAAACTAGAAGTTATGGTCTCAGAGCAAGCTGCTCAGGGCCACGTGGGATTATGCTGGTCCATGGGAGGCAGCAGATCAGGCTGCACAAGTGCCACACAACCCCAAGGAACAAGAAGTTCTCTTTGGTAAGATTTCATTTGTCTGATTTTGGGGGCACACAGGGCAGACACGGGCACTGCTGGGCAAGAGCTCGTCCCTGCCCTACCAATGACAATGATTTACACAGACTGTTTTTCTCTTGAGTCCATTACCAAGTTACATCTGATGGAGAAACAGAAAGTTCAGTACCTGCATTTCCTGCACCTGTAGAGAACCTCTGTGTTTGGAGTCTGACATACACTGGTTGGATCAACAGCAAATACCTCTCGGGGCAAGTCTTGAAGTTCTGCAGGTGTCAGTACCAAGTTGTGAATGAGACGGATGCAGCTGTGCTGCCTGTGGGACAGGACAGCGCTGCACCTCTGGCCCAGCACGCACAAGGCACCTTCATCATGTTCATGTGTCCGCACACCAGCTCCATTAGATGAGGTAAAAATGAAGGAGCCTCACCCCACCACACCTAAGACTGGGATTCACTTAATACAAGGAGCTAGGATCTAGACTGCAGCCTTAACAAGGGTGAAATAGTTGCCTTTTGCTTTGTGTTCTTACTTAGAAAGTAAAGGCAAAGAAGGAGTTAGAACAGTTCTGCCAGTCTTTCAGTGCACACAAGTCAGTTTATGAACAGGGCCTGCTAAGGAGAATGACACATAAGGGGAGACTGCACTGTCATGCTGAATATGCAATGCTCGGATCCTGCAAGAAAGCTATGGGTTATGATTGTATTATAAGATTACACATCTGCACACATTTCTACTGCAGTCACCCTTGGCAAATCAGAGTATTAACAGTTTACTTCATATCTTGATTTTGAGCTCTCAGTTTGCCAATGCTATTACTGTTGTGGACTTTTCACTTTAGGTACATAAAAATCAGGAAACAAATCAAACTCACGTTTACCATGTCTGCATTTTGCGAAACAGAGCAGTTCCTTACGGACCTCCTTTCTCAGAGACACACTGTCCCCCCTGATGAGCTGGGATTCTTTAGCGCCAGTACAATGTGCCTGTTTGCTTAGCCAACCCAATTGATTTGAGCGCAATACTCCCAAGTCAACCACCTCTGACACGGCCTTCTCTGTTCCCTTCAGCGCGGACTTGGTCCCACAGGGACCTCCCTCCCTGGGACACTGCCCGAAGCCTCTCCCCACGCACCGCCACAGCCCAAGGCCGACACCCTCCGGGGCGCACCTCGGCCCCGCCACTCACCCGGGTACCTCTCCGTGAGCATCTGCAGCCGGTACCGCTTGTAGAGGGCGCTGCTGCTGTCCACGGCGCAGCCCATGGCCCCGTACAGCTTCAGCTGCGCCTGGAAACCCGCGTTCATCCTGCGGCGGGGCGAGAGGAGAGCGGGCTGAGGGCACAGCGGGCGGCCGGCGGGAGAGCGGCGGGGGGCGGGCGGGGACAAGGGACCCACTCGGCGTCGGGTTTAGCGGCCCTGACGGCGGCGTAGGCCTCTTCCCAGCCGAGCCCCTGTGTCTTCATGAGGTAGGCGGTCACCACGGCCACGCTGCGGCTCACCCCGGCCTGGCTGCAAGGACAGGACAGGGCAGGCTGTGAGGAGCGCCGCACGGAGGCAAGAAGCGTCCGGTCCCCCGCCTCCGCGGCGCTCACCAGCGGACGAGGGCAGCGCCGCCGCCCGCCCTTGCTGCGCCGATGAAGGCGGCGCAGTCATCCAGGCGGCTCAGCAGGTCAGCGCCGGGCTCGTCCAGCGCCCGTACGTGCATGGCCCGCACTCCCGGCACGGCCGGCGGCTCCTCCGCGTCCACCGTCAGCACCGCCACCACCCCCGCCGCCGCCAACGCCTCCGGCGACGAGCACGACCCCGCGCCGCCCACGTAGAGCCCCGGCAGCACCGGCACCATCCCGCCGGCCGGGCACGCCATGGCGGCGGGCACGCTGCGAAGGGGCAGGGCGCGGCGCACGGCGGCCGCCGAGGGCCCGGTGCAGGAGCCCGCGTTGCCGGCAGGGGGCAGGCGGTAGGCGCTGGTGGCGGTGGCGGGGGTTGAGCCGTGCGCTGCCCCGCCTGCGGTGCCGAGGGGACGGGCCCCGGGCCCGGCAGTGGGAGCCGTGTCTGCACGGTGTGAGGGGACCGCTTCAGTTACCCCTCCGCGGGACTTAAGTCACATCCATAATAACCCTCACGCATCTGCGGGTACCGGTGCAGCTTTCTCCTCCCGGTGTCCATAGGTGAGTGTCTTCACCGCATCCTTTTTAAAACCAAAGGGTTTCCCGCCTCCCTGTCCTGTCTCCTTACACATGCTCACAAACCAAACACCGTTAAAGAACCAGACCGCACCTGCAGCACTGTGTGCAGCTCTGGTGTCCTCAGCATGAGAAGGACCTGGAGCTGTTGGAGCAAGTCCAGAGGAGGCCATGAGGATGATCAGGGACTGGAGCATCTCCCTTATGAAGGCAGGCTGGGAAAGTTGGGGCTGTTCAGCCTGGAGAAGAGAAGGGTGCGTGGAGACCTCATAGCAGCTTCCAGTATCTGAAGGGGGCTACAAGGAAAGGGAGTCTTCATCAGGGACTGTAGTGATAGGAGAAGGGGTGATGGGTTCAAACTTAAACAGGGGAAGTTTGGATATAAGGAGGAAGTTCTTTACTGTAAGGGTGGTGAGGCACTGGAATGGGTTGCCCAGAGAAGCTGTGGCTGCCCCATCCCTGGCCAGGTTGGATGAAGCCTTGGGTGTCATGGTCTAGTGTGAGGTGTCCCTGCCCATGGCAGGGGGTTGGAACTGGATGATCTTAAGGTCCTTTCCAACACGAACTATTCTGTGATTCTATGAAAGCAGAAAGGAGAAGAGAAGAGAGGGAAGGGGAAGGGAAGAGAGGGAAGGAGAGGGAAAGGGGAAAAGGAAAGACTACTTTCTAAAGTCCAAAGCCTGTTTTATAGTGTCCAAAGCCTCCTTTCAAAGCCTCCTTTTGACTATCCAAAGTCTTAGGTTTCGCTTCTTAAGCCTAATTTTTGGGTTCAAAGCCTCATTTGTAGGGTCCAAAGGCTCAGGTTCAGTTTACAAAGTCTCCTTTTCAGATTTCAGGGTGTCATTTTTTAGGATCCAGCAGTATCTTGTGTCCAAACCCTCATTTGGAGGGGTCCAAACCGCTCTTGTATGGCTCAAAGCCCCAGTTTGTGTCCCAAAGCCTAATTTTTAGGGTCCAAAACTGATTCTGCTATTGAAAGACTCCTTTTGGGGCTCCAAACCCTCATGTTAGGGTACAAACTGTCCTGGTTTCAGCTGGAATAGAGTTAATTCTCTTCCTAGTAGCTGGTACAGTCTGAACCTGACTCCCTTTAGATCACGCCAGTAATAAAGAACCAACTTTGATGCCACCAGCCAAGTGCAGCAGTGATGGAATCTGGAACTGGCCTCAGTGTGCAACAATCCCACAGCACATACCATCCATCCCTCCTGCCCAGAGAGACTGCTGTGACAGAGAGAGCCCCAAGTCATGGACCGAATGAACTCAACCAGCTTCCATAAGGATGCACCATAGACTAAGGGAATGCTACCTCTGTGTGTGTACATGAGTATATATATATATATGTATATATATATGTCAAAAGCCAGGGAAGGTGATGGTGGGAAGTGTGAGAACTGGCATGTGAAAGGGGTGGATAACTGTCCTGGTTTTGGCTGGGATAGAATTAATTCTCTTCCCTGCAGCTGGTGCAGTGCTGTGTTCTGGCTTTATTCTGGGAATAACACTGAGAACACACTGATCTTTCAGTTGTTGCTCGGTAGCACTTACCCTCCTCAAGGACTTCTCAGTCTCTCATGCTCTGCCAGTGAATAAGGGCACAAGAAGCTGGGAGGAAGCAAAGCCAGGACACCTGACCCAAAGCAGCCAAAGGGGTATTCCATACCATGGCACGTCATGCCCTGTATAGAAACTGGGGGCAGTTACCCAGAAGGCCCAGATCACTGCTCAGGCCAGACTGGGTATCTGTCAGTGGGTGCTGAGCAATTGTATTGTTCATCACTGCTAGTTAGGGTTTTCTTTTCCCCTGCCTAGTTTATGCTCTGTCCCCTTTAAGCCACGTCAGTTCTACAGCTGTTGCTCCAGGTTTGCTTTTTAACTCCTTTTCATGATTTTGTTCTTGTCTGGCCCTGGCTCCATCGGGTCTGGCCACAGGACCGCGTGTTACAGAATCATAGAACAGTTCGGGTTGGGAGGGACCTTAAGATCATCCAGTTCCAACCCCCCTGCCATAAGCAGGGACACCTCACACTAAACCGTGCAACCCAAGGCCTCGTCCATCCTGGCCTTGAACACTGCCAGGGATGGAGCACTCACAGCTTCCTTGGGCAACCCATTCCAGTGCCTCACCACCCTAACAGGAAAGAATTTCTTCCTTATATCAAATCTAAACCTCCCCTGTTTAAGTTTGAACCCGTTACCCCTTGTCCTGTCACTACAGTCCCTAATGAAGAGTCCCTCCCCAGCATCCCTATAGGCCCCCTTCAGATACTGGAAGCTGCTATGAGGTCTCCATGCAGCTTCTCTTCNGTTACCCCTTGTCCTGTCACTACAGTCCCTAATGAAGAGTCCCTCCCCAGCATCCCTATAGGCCCCCTTCAGATACTGGAAGCTGCTATGAGGTCTCCATGCAGCTTCTCTTCTCCAGGCTGAACAGCCCCAACTTTCTCAGCCTGTCTTCGTTGCCTTCGTGTTGAGCCGGTGGGGTTTGTGTTAACCCAGGAATCTTGTTTAGATTGAAATAAGAGGAAGCACTTGATGGGATGGAGCCATCTCCTTCTCCCCAGCCGGCTTGGGAAGGTCTCTCATGGGCTGCCCTTGCTCAGTGCCTTTCGTCCAGTGGTGCAGTATGTGAGGGGTCACAGCTCAACCTGGGCAATGGAACAGAGCGTCATGTCCACATACCAGAAATGGAGAGTGACCGAGATTTTCAGATCAGACAATCATGGAATCCCAGTCTTGTTTGGGGGATGCTCTGGTGCCCCCCTCCCGGCCCTACCGGTACTGGGCATCCCCCAGCCTGGGATGCTCCATGTCTCCTGGTGACTCCTCTCCCGCTCCCTCGCGCTGTCCCGGTTTAACCCCTCCGGCCCCACCAACTCACCCCCACCTGTGCTGCCCTGCCCTGCCCCGCTGGCCCCGCGCACTCTCCCGCTTGCCCCACAAGGAGCTGAGCTCCGGAGCCACACGTTTGATCGCCACCTGCAAGCCAAGGGCACCACTGGGCTGAGCTGACCCTGGACCCACCGCTTCCAGGGCACTGTCAAACCCCCCTTACCAGGGCACTGTCAAACGAGCAGAACCTGGAGCACAGGGACCCGAAGCCACCACTCCCCATATATAACCATGTTCTCTCTGAAAAGTTTAGTTTTGCTTTGTGGTCATATATATTACAGCCATATCTATATTATTCCTGTCCTCCCATTAGGTGGATGTGTTCTGTTCTTTCTGCCATGAGAATTCACATCAGCCATGGTGGGAGGAAACTGGTTTAGAAAGGGAGAACACAATCTTGGACTAAATTCTGATCTTATTTATATCACTCTGTAACAGAGTTACCAGCTGGAAAAGCCATTATAATTGCTGTTCCGAAAAACCCTCCCATAACAATTTCTTTTACTTGGATAATTCACATTCTAATATACATATATATGCATAGAGACATAGGGCAAATCTCGTGTAGCATTACGAGATGCATGAAGATATTTGATGTATTTTTAATTTCTAAATATTGTCTGGTGTCTCCCATTGAAAGTAAACAACCCCATCTTCTAAATTTCTTTTCAAATCATAGTCTTTTCTGCCTTATAGAACCATAGAATGATTTGGGTTGGAAAGGACCTTAAGGTCATCCAGTTTCATCCCCCTGCCATGGGAGGGACACGTTCCACTGGACTGGTTTGCTCCAAGCCCCATCCAAACTGGCCTTGAACACTGACAGGGATGGGGCAGCCACAGCTTCTCTGGGCACCCTGTGCCAGCGCCTCAGCATCCCCACAGGGAAGAACTTCTACCCAATATCTACCCTGAACTTTCCCTGTTTCAGTTTGAACCCATCACCCCTTGTCCTGTCACTACAGTCCCTCTCCAGCATCCTTGTAGCACCCTTCAGACACTGGAAGCTGCTCTGAGGTCTCCCCACAGCTTCTCTTCTCCAGGCTGAACATCCCCAACTTTCTCAGCCTGTCTTCATACAGGAGGTGCTCCAGCCCCTGATCATCCTCATGGACATCTTTTTATTGACCATTCTGCCCTTAAAGTGGCTGTATCTTTAGGCAGACGTAAGTGAAACAAATTGCAAAGAACTGAATGAACTGTTTTCCACATCTCATGTAATGAACCAGGGAAGATGTGGGTCTGTGGAGAATGCCAGAGGCTTTGGGAGATTCATAGTACGTTCAGGATATATACTGTTATTGTGAAGGACAACAAAGGAACATGGGAAGGCACACGGAAAGCAGAGACTTTCCTTTACATCCCCTCCCCAATCCAAAAAAACTCGTGAAGCCCTGACATGCTTTGCAAGGCTGCTGGGCCACTAGGTGAGCCCCAATTGCACAGCCAACTCCATGGGAACCCCCAAACTTGATACTGAACTCTCCCAAATCCTTCTACCCCTTCCAGCAAGGTTCTCCTACCACATCCCCTTGATCACTTGCACCTGAAGTTGGCTGTACTCCCAGAGGCACCTCTTAGGGCCAGCTCTATCCATCAACTGGTCCCAACGTGGTGTCCAGGTGATGCTGTTTATATCAGAGCAGGCTCCAGCCTATAAAACCTGAGCTGAGCAAAAACAGAGCCCTTTTTCTCAGCCAGGATCAGCTCTTACAGAAGGATATATGCAGAGGACAGAAGTATCCATCTCCTTTTAGAAGGAGAACCAGCAGCTCAGCCTGGAGAAAGGTATGGCTTTGCTGTGGTTATTAAGTTGTGGTAGTGCCCCATGCTGTTGTTGTTGACTGCTGTGGGAAGGTTAATTGGGTACCTTTGTGGCATCATAGAATGGTTGGGGTTGGAAGGGACCTTAAGGGTCATCCAGTTCCAACCCTGTGCTACAGGCATGGATGCCTTCCATGGGACCATGTTGCTCCAGGGCTTACCTAACTGGCCTTGAACACTGCCAGGGATGGGGCTGCTACAGTTTCCCTGGGCACGCTGTGCCAGTGCTTCACCACCCCCCTAGAGAGGAATTGTTTCCTCATAGCTCATCTAAATCTGCCCTTTTTCAACTTAAACCCATTCCCCCTTGTCCTGCAATTCCAGTCCCTCTGCAGGCATTGTCTCTCCTGGCAGGGTTCCTGCCTCCTCTCAGGCTTGTGCTGCCCCCTCAGTGGGATGAGGCCGGTGCCTGCCCTGCCAGCATGGAACGCGCTGCAGTGGCTCAATGGGAATACCCAAATCCTTCCGTGCTCCACAGGCCCCCGTGGGCGCGGTGCTAGCGGGAGGGTTTCCCGCGCTCTGCGGTTTCGCGCGCTTTGGGGGGCGTTCCCCGCGTTTCTGTGCCGCGCACGGCCATTGGCTGCCGGTTCCCGCCGCCCTGCCGAG
>NDXB01017158.1:0-12007 GCA_002631895.1 Agapornis roseicollis
AAACACCAGCTACTAAAGAGAAGAAAAACTGACTGCAACTGCTGAACCCAGGACAGTTTGTCATCAGCATTTGGCCAATTCTGGAGGCAGAATATTGGGCCAGAATCGGTTGTTCTGGTCAACTGTTGGTTGTTCCTCAAAGACTTTATGTACAGGGCATGTAAATGTGTTTAAAAACCTCTCCAGATATTTGTAGGGTTTTATTAAGAGATGTCCTAATCAACTGTGTTCAACCAACTGAAGTTGGACAGAAAATCTATTTTGTGCTAACATCAAGAACCAGAGTTGTAGTACCAGTCTTAATAGGACCAATGTTTAGAAGATGAGCCTTGAATCCATGTAAGAAAAATTTGGGGTGAAAGTTTATGTACCTGCAGGATTGCTTCCTGATCCTGTTGGAAGCATTAATTTACAAATTATAGAAATAAGAGAGACATGAAACACTCTATGCATTGTGGGGGTTTTGGTAACCTATTTTCCCTAATCAGGTCTCAAAGCAGTTGCTGCTGTGAGTAGAACTGAGGACTGATTGACAGTGCTAGTTTGTATGCCAAATTTAACAAAATAAGAGTCAAAAATAGTGTCTTTTCTACTTGACTGTGTTACTTCCTATTATGATAATGTATTCATAAGGAAGCTGTTACCAAAATGTGAGCAGAATGCAAAAAAGTCCTAATATAATATTCTTTCTTCAGTTACCATTTTATACCAGGTACACATTTGTTATACTAGAGCTCACAGAATTATTTGACAAGTGTCAGTTTGCTTGTTCAAGAGATTACCTAAAATTGCTAGCAACTTGACATTGGTGCATTTTTCTTTCACAATTCTTTTTCTCTAAGAGTGATCCAATTTTTGGACCTGTTTGTGCTATCTGTCCTTTGTTACCCTTTCTCTTCCCCATGTCTTTCAGAGGTTTACCTGAATCTGACTGGTTTGCTTTTCTTCCTTTACTACTTATTTTAGATTGAAGCAGCAAGATCACTACTATCTATAATTGCTTAAAAAGAAATTAGTTATGTTGTGGGGTGGGAGGGTGGAAGGAGTGAGAAAGAAGAAATACTTTTCAAATACTTATTTTTCTGATTTCTTATTTGAAACACAAGCCAGGAAACCATATAGAGTGGAATGAGGATGAAGGAAGAAAGATAGGAATCTTAACATCTGTTCCTGAAGCTGACTCTGATCATACAGATCTTTGCAGATTTGCACAGAAGCAGTTGCAGGAGAAAATTCTGAAAACCAAAGTCAAAAACCAGCTTAAGCATCCAACATGCTACCAACTGTGTAATTCACAGAAACTCAATTTTAGTGTTCCTGGACTTCTGTTTTTATGAGAACTGCTGCCAGTCTTCACTCTACTGAGATACACAGTGTTGGCATACACGACACACTGAAGGACATATGGAGTTCACACCCAGAGACGCTTCTGTAGGAGGTCAGATCTAGTCAGGCTGGTATTCTCAGAGTTCATGGGAAATGCAGGAACAATAGTGGGCTGGGTCATCTGGTGTATGATAGCCTGTGTCCAGCCAAGTTTGGTTTCAAATGCTTCTCTCCCAGGTGAGTGCTCCCCCACCAGGGTAAGGCATTGTTAGCTGGGAAAAGGGAGATGGGAAAGGAATTTAGACAGTGCTTAATGCTCCTTTTCTGGTATGGGTCTCCCTCATGGGTGAAGGAGGCAGTATGCAACAGGAGCCTCACTTCACCACCCAGAGGTGAGGGTGGCCACAGAAGGGAAGGCCTTTGACTTTCTTCCTCTCCATCACAAACTTTCAGTTCCATTTTGTGCAATGACATATAGGTTTAACTGGAGACATTGAGAGGGCCTCACCCCAATTCTGCTTCATTTTGGAAAGCAAGAGAACCAATTGCACGTGTCTTTGTAGGTTTGGGTCCAGTTTATTGACTGTGTCTATAGTGTTTTCATGCTGTGCCTCAGTGTGTGTTGTCATATATATTGTAAAAATCTAGCTCTTCAATATGAGTATTTTTTACCAGTTCCTGTGTATCTGATGGGTCAGGCTTCTGTTACGGATGCTTGCAGAGTTTGCAGTTGTCAACAAAGTCAACAAAGATGAAGCCTTATTTCTTCTAAATGGCATGTGTATTTGATCATTATTTTCAATTAATAAAGCAGCGTGATCTTACATTAACCTTAGAGCTGAGCTATCCAGCCCTTCAGTGCTCCTCTGGTCTCCTTGGAAGGGCGCCAGTCGGCTGGCATTAAGGGGAGCAGCTTGTGCAGCAGAGTGAGTTGGCAGCCCTCTAGCGGGAGCCAGCGAAGTGCAGGGTACGAGCAGCGAGGGAAGGTGGGAGACGTCTGAAAGCCACAGCAAGGAGAGGGCAGGGGAAGAATAAATACACTACCAAGAAAACCTACAAAAACCCATCAGAACTTGACAGCAGAGGTGGCAAAGAGTGGTGCTTCATGGAAGAGAGTTGGGGAAGTAGCTGTATTGGTGGGTGGAGGGGATAAACAGAGTCAGCTTGTAAAAGAACAGGAGAAAGATTGGGATATAGATGAAGCCTTGCATGGCATGGTTTAGTGTGAGGTGTCCCTGCTTATGGCAGGGGGGTTGGAACTAGATGATCTTAAGGTCCTTTCCAACCCTAACTATTCTATGATTCTAAGAAAGACAGGCAAAGAAAAGAAGGGGGAAAAGAGAGTGGCAGAATGTTGCTAAGCAGTGGAAGAGGAGCTGGACACCCTGGTCAGAGGTGTTGTAGCAGTAACAGGAGTAGGACACCAGCTCCAAGCCAGGGATGTTGAAGAATAAGATATGGGCCCTGTGCCCTGTAAGAGAATTTAAGCAGGGTTAAAGTCACACACAGTCATAACCCTTAAGAAGGGAGGTATTTGAGGCTGAAAACAGTGGTATAATTGAATATGTAACTGGTAATAGCCAAAGGACGGGCAGAGGTGTCAACCCCCACTAGCTGTGTGGATAGGGAAACCTGAGCTGGAGAGAATTGCAAATGAGCCCTACCAAAGATTGGGAGAGCTGGGTCAAAAAAGAGAGTCCTATTACCAGTTTACAAAACAAAGCATGTCTGAAAACATGCTACAAAAGTGAGGGAAGGGATGCATCATTGTGGGAGTGACTAAGGAGGAAAGAAGGTATAGGGGGCACAGGGAAGGGGCTTTCAGGGCAAAAGGGTGTCCATAGGATCTTTGGCATCTATGTGATGCTTCTCAACAGGCACACCCATCCTGAGCCTTTCCAGGAGGTAAATTCACCAGCACCTTTGCTTCACTGGTTGGTTGGTTTTAGTTGCTGTTGTTGCTCCGGAGCAATCAAGAATTGTTCAAGGAGATTTTGCTGCACTAATTAGTAATTATTTTTACAGTGGTTGTGTTACTAACTATTGATGATTCATAAACTGCAGGGGCTGTAAATCTGCAAGCATAAGGGGGGTGAGAATTTTTGTGTTGTTGATTTAAAAGGGCATAACTTTAATGAAGTGGTAAGTATGTTTTGCTTAATGGTACTGCTATGCTAGTAAGCTAATTGACGATCTGTGATTTACATAAAAACATGCAGGTTAAGAAAGTATCATTGACTTTGTCTTTAATTACTTGATTAATAGCCGATTCCTGGTGAGATTGCCTTGGAGGTTAGAATTATATTGGAAAGACTATGGTTTAGTATGTTAAAACAAAAATTTCTTCACTCTTTTTAAGCTTTTGTTGTTTGCTCATTGTTAGTTTATTTATGATGTCCTTGCTTCTAAACATGCTCACTGAAATTAGGGATTTTCTCACTGACCTCTTTGGAACCAGGCTTGTATCCACTGTTTATCAGAAAAATTTGTCATGAGCTACTGTTCTAATTGATTTAGGTTCCAGATCTACTATCAGCCCTTCCTGAGAGTCAATCACATAATGAGAGATTTATTTAAATTGGAAATCATCAGCAATGAGATATTGACTTAAATCAGGAAATGGGCAGAGGTATGGTCATGGTATCACTAATATGCAACTTCCACATGATCAGACTCTTCTGGAGGTAAGAAGATGTGAAATTAATTCCTTCAGGCCAAAGAGAGATCTGTTAGGATCTTGTGAAGGCCAGGCCCTCATTCTTACTGCATCCTGTAGCTGTGTTTTGAAAGAGAAAAGTGAGACAGTCACTTGTTCCCAAAGCAGTTTGGACATATAAATTCAAGGGTTTGAATTAGCTTGTAAAGTAGAACTCAAAACTCCATGTCCAGGAAGGAGGATTTCAGACATACTTTCTTGCTGTATCTGATGAAGTTTATTAATCCTTCCTATGCTGAGGCTCATTGCCATTTGTTTCCATGCACTGTATAAGCAACAAAGCTGAGCAAGTTAGGGACTTAAAGGTTATGGCAATCTTTCAGGTATAGCAGCACCTTTTCTGCATCTATGTGTGGTTCTGGCCCTATCATGTCTGTGCAGAGCAGGATAGGGACAAATTCACCTACACTGGGGCTTTCAGATTTTTTAATCTCATGAAGCTTTTGTACCCTTAGCAAAGGCAGGAACACCCTGAAACTGGAAGGGAGGAAGAGAAAGAAACCTTGATTTTTAGGTTCTTAGGTTCAGGTATTTTCTATCCATGACACTGACACAGCAGCAGCAGGAAGAGAAACCTCTAGTCCCAGTGGTGTGGATTTACTGTTGTTGTTATTTTAAAACAGCCAGGCTAAGACAAGTGGTTACCCTGTAAAGGAATCTCTGTAAAAGAATTTATAGACTTCCCTGCTTCAATCTATTCAGCTGTCTTCAAGGCCAAGTTGGACAGAGCCTTAGGCAACATGGTTTAGTGTAAGGTGTCCCTGCAGGGGGGTTGGAACTAGATGATCTTAAGGTCCTTTCCAACCCTAACTATTCTATGCTTTTATGATTCTATGTTGGTATCCCATTAATAAATGGATAATAAAACAAATATCTGTGTCCCAACTGTCTTTTGTGAAGGACCCCAGGCTCTTGATCAGTACATTCTGGGACAACCAGAGCTTGTAAGAAAAGGCTTTTCAGTGGTACTGACCCAAGCCTGTTGTGTATTCTTACAGATTCATCTAATGAGTCTACTTTAAAACTTTTCCTATTTTTTTTTTTTTTTTTTTAAAATGAATAATTAAAAAANTGGGACAACCAGAGCTTGTAAGAAAAGGCTTTTCAGTGGTACTGACCCAAGCCTGTTGTGTATTCTTACAGATTCATCTAATGAGTCTACTTTAAAACTTTTCCTATTTTTTTTTTTTTTTTATCAAAATGAATAATGACAAAAGGTGTAAAGAGTTTCCTCCACCATTGGAGGGTGAATGTGCTGTTTTCTGTTTTGGTGGGTGGGAAGACCAGTTGGGAACTTTCAGAGAACTGTTTTTCAAACCTTACTCATAACTCATGGTTAGTGGTGGGTGCTAACTTTCATTTCTATTCTGCTACACTTTCTGGCATTAAGTTACATTTTGCTATGGCAGGAGTTCAAGTGGGAAGTTAAGCTATTGTATGAGAAAAGGAGAGGTTAACTACACTTATATTGGGGGCAGTTTTTGCTCTGGAAAACAGTCGCAGGCTTTGTGGTTTAATCTTTTGGAGTCCTGCCAGTTACCACCTTCTGACGTACGTTGTTGGGCTGAGAAGAATGGATGCTCAGTGGTGCATGAAAGTCCAGAGTGTCAGTTGTAGCTATACATAATACCACTGTCTCATATGCAGTCAAGGCTGTTAATGCTTAACATAGTATTGTATTCTGTAAGGGAAAAAGTTGAATACTGGTAACTTCATCCATTTTGAATGTTCATATGCATTCCTTTGAAAAATACTGACATTAAGAACAATGTAATACCTAGACAGAAGCTCAAACTAACAGGTAACTGCGGGGAAAAATGCTGCACAAATTAGGCTGCAGGATTCCTGTGTGCCAGGAAACAAGCCTGGGAATCTACCTACAGTTAGGGCTTCATTCAAACCACATACCTTGAGGAGCAATTGCTTTAACTTGCCTGGTGTAACTGGTACCAGAAATGCACAGGATCTGCCCTTTTGGAGGTTGTGAATGTGCAAATAATCCTCCATTCACAAGAGGGGAAAAATATTTTAAGGCTTCAAAGACTCTTTTCCTTAAGTATATGCATCTGTGGGTGGACATAGGTATTGTTCAGTTGCTTAACAACCTTTTATGGCTAATGGTCTGAAATGAAACAAATCAGTAGTGTACAGGGGAAGTGTACTGAAATGTATCAAGGCACAAAAAGTATTAAGGTAATTCAACTCCTAGGAAATATTGGCAACCAAAGCAGCCACAGCCAATATGTGCTGGCTCTCTTACAGTTGCTTTAAATTATGATATGCGCTCATATCTTCTGAAACTGTCATGGTTCACATGGTAGCAGTGTTTTGTCCTGCAAAATGAAGGCTATGACTCTGAAAAACAGTTTTAAATCTGCAATCCAAAGAATTTCTCTTGTTTAAAGTAGTAACTTTTTTCCTAACCAAACCAATTAAGGTATTATGGAATATATGTCACAAGACCTTTAATACAAGTTCTGTATCACATTCAAATGAGTAAGCAAATTTTGGCCAGAAAAAGAAAATGCTTTCTGTAGTCCTAATCAAAATAAAAGTCCTTCTGTGTAACCAAGGTACTCTGTTGGGGCAAGAGGGGAAAGGAAGTGGTGTTTCTTGTTTCCTCATTTAAAACCCTACAGTTTTTAACTTAAAGGTAAATAAAACAAAATTAGGAGTTTGGTAAAATATGCTCATGAAAGATACACTTCAAAGCAACTGCATTAGTGCTGCTAGTCGTATGTCTGCCTGCCTTTGAGAGTCTTTCATGGTTCTGTTTGATCTTTCATTCTTGCATGTAAAATGCCATCTTGTTAAGAACCAGAGTGGGAAAAAATATCCGTATTACTTTTCTTTAGCAGGGCTCAGTGACAGAAGTACAAATTGGGCCAATGAGACTGACACAAGATCCGATTCAGGTAAGATGCTCTTTCTGTTTCTTGATACAATTAATTCAGTGTTAATGGATGAAGAAATGAAGGTTCACCCCCTGTAGTTAAGCATAATGTTTTCAATTTTACTTGTTCAAGGACTGTGAGATGGGTAGTTGGTGTTTTGGTTTATCTGATTGCTTCAGAAGAGATGTACAAGTAAATTAACTTGGTAAACAAGGTGCTTAGATTTCCATTAACATCAAATCATTCCTTTTATAAGTCCTCTCAATAGGAGTGTGTGTGTATGTGCATTTGCAGGGGAAAGAGCTGTCTCTCTGCATCTAAAATCTGTTCTATTCTGATACACAAAACCAGAGAGCTCCATTATAAAATTTAAGTACCCTTTGAGTTTTGCTGGGTTTTGCACAACAAAACAGAGAATTGCTTCTACAGGTCACCAATCCAAGAAATCTCACCATCTCCAGCAATACAGTTTGAACTTCAGCTTAAGGAGCACAGCTCTCACCCTTACTTGCTTCTGTACGTTTTGTTCCTGTGCCAGTAAACAGATGCCAAGCATTTGTTTTTTTTCTTTTTAATTTAGCTTACAGTGGGTGTTAGAGCTCTTAGATGTCAGGAAATTAAATATCTTAGTCTTTAACATTGCTCTAGTGACACAGCATTCATTTGAATTAACTTTTTGGGTCACAGAGACATTTAGTCACCAGTCACCTTTTCATTTTGTTGGTTGGCTTCTTTCTCCCTGTATCTGGCTATGAGAGGAAAAACCTACAATCGGAAGAAATGCTGTTCCCAAGGAAAATAAATCATGTGTATATGCATCATAAAGCTTTATATTTTTATTTCTGTATTAAGCAGTCAGTCTTAATAATGACTGTGGAATATTGGCTTCAGCAGTAGACCAGTCTTTGGTTTTGCAAGGAATTTCAACATAAAAGTGTGGAACTTTTCACAGAAAAATAGTCTTTAGGCTGTGATCATCTTCAGAAAGAATGTCAAGCAGATGTTTAACAAGCACAGATACACTCACTGCTTATGTCAGGATTTTACTTTGTAGAAACTGGATTTGCCAAAGTATCACAGTACAAGCCATAGCTGTTGTAAGTGAAGATGTTCCATATAAGAAAGGAAAATGGAGTTTTTGTTCTTTCTAACTGTTTGGCATTTTTCTTGGTATCTTGTTAGGTGTGGGTGTTATTTTGTCCATAGAGTTCACAAGTGAGAATCTATGGTGCTGCCATAGAAATCCTTAAGTAAAGTGGAAAGCAGACCTAAAGTAAAACCATTAACTGATGAGTTTTAAAGACATTGCCATATGCTAACTTATTTATGATAAAGGGAAAACACCTTATGTAAACTCACCTCCTTTGGGGAACAAGCCACATTACCTCAGTTAATTTGGCAAGTATTGCACACATCTATGCATTTGAAAAATGTGTATTAATCTTTTATTCCATCTAGACAATGGAATTACGTGTTTCTCTGTGCAATGCAAACAGCTACTGAATACCACATTTTAAATGTCTATTTGCAGGTGCTTAATCATGTTCACAATTGTCTGATAAGTCCACTTATTTTGTTAGAACAATTGGCACCAGAGTTTTCTTAGCAGTTATTTTTATTCTGATGGGTGTTTTATGCTGTTACAGGACACCTGTGCCAGCCTCAAAATGGCCCATATTTTTTGTCTTGAGGGGTGAACTTACTTGTGACTGTGACCTACCATAAACTTTTTTAGTAGATTCCTCACTGGTCTTCATGTCCATCTGTGTTGAAGGACAAATCTGGTTTGGTTTATACTAGCTTGTGACCCAGGTGCTGCTCGCCATAAGGGGCAAGGAGAAAAGTCCAAAGCAAACCTACCAGCTCTGACACTCCAACCAACCTCCTCACATGCTGCTTGCACATTTACCCTGATTTTGTACCAAGACTTGCAAATAGGCAAAGTTGGGTTCTAAAACCTTAGAAATGACCATGGTAAAAAATACATATAAATGCACTGTCTCCAGCTGACACAGGAGAAGGGTGGGGTTTATAAAAGTTTAGTGCACATGAAAACCCCTGTCTTATCCTTATTATTTACCAAGGCTTAGATGTGTCTGTTCCTTCCTTTCCCACCCTTCAAATATTGCATTTTCTCACTTCTTAGAACATTCATTTGCTATCATCTCTTTCACAGCATTGACATCAAACTCCATTTCTGTTCTGATGATGGTCATCTTCCATGCTGAGCTGCAAAGGAAGCATAATGATGCACAGCATTTTACTGTCTCCCCATGCCTATTTTCAATGTAACTTAATTCAGAGCCACTATGTTTTTCCACCTTAAAACTCTCTTGCTGAGATACAATAACATAAAAATAATTAAGTAACTTTATTTTCACTCCTTAAGTTGCTGTTTGTAATTTTCTCAGTTTTGTTGTGGTACCCTACCTGGCTGCACTCAGCTGGTGTCCCTTGTTTTATTTTGAACTCTTTAAAGCAAATCTCTGTCCATTTTCTGTATCTGTATGATAAACTGGGAACAAGACATGCAATATTTGGGCAAAGCAAATACTTAGAAAGATGGTGAAAATTCCAGTAAATCACAAACAAATGTAAAGCTCTCCACAGGAGAAGGTCACAGGGCTCCTAAACAAGGGTAGCACTGAGTAGAATTATCTTTTTACTGTTTTACAGTTTACTGACAACTTACACACACACACACACACACACACACATAAAAGCTACATGGGTTTTTTTTGCCAAGAAACACAGATTGAATTCAAGCTTTGCCTTACAGTATTGTTTATATGTATTATTATATTTTTATCTTGACTTTGAGACCATATCCTGCAATATACTTCTAGTTATAGTAAGCTCCACACAAATGTTAATGAGAAAGCATGGTAGTAATACTTTAAAAAATCATCAAAAGTTAATATTCTCAGAATTATTCACACAGGGACAGTTAGCTACCAGTGGAAGATTAGGTGGTTTAATTAAGCTCCATTATTTTACAGCTGGTAAATGATCACATTTTGAAATCCTTTTAACATTCCCAGTTTGGAAATAGAGAAGGAAGATATCAAAATATGTACCCTAAAAAATCAGTTTTCTGAGACATATTGTACCAATCAAAATAGGAGCAAAATAAAACTAATGCCAGTTGTAACCAAACAAGAAGAACTAAGGACTTTTCTGAGTATCTGCAGGCAAAGTCTGCAGCTCAACTGTGTCATTCCTTCCCAACACTTTGATGGCTGGAAAAAAATCAGGGGTTAGGGAGCTTGACAACAGTTGCCTTGGATGTTGAGTGTCAGTAGCCCAAATCTGCTTACTTTAACTGTTATTAATTACTTCTTTAAAAACAAAACAAAACAAAACTTTAACTGTAATTAAAAATGCTGTCTCTAATAAATTGAAGCTTCTTATTTCTTAATACTTACAGAAGTTCCAAGTATGCCATTTTCCTCCCCTGCTCAATGAAACCTTAACTGGTTATCCCACCAAAGTAACATTAATTGATTTGTTTATTGTTTAGAAGTTAGCAATCCAGACAGCTCAAGAAACAAGAAAAATTGTGGGCACCTTTTCTGGCTTCTAGACTGATGTTGTTGAGCTTCATGTGGTGACACCACAGCTTCATAGAGAAGTACAGATGGAAGGTTATTGACTTTTACTATGAGCATTTGGGACAAAACCTCACATTTTGCTCAGACAGTTGTTTGTTTTTCAGGGAAGTCAGGGGATTACTTTTATTTGTGAAATGAACAGGATATTGTTTCATACATAGATAATTCTCTGCCCATTGCCTTTCTGTGCAGTTTTGAGGCCTTCTTTTCCACAGCATATTTGCACTAAATTAACTTTTTTATTTCATCTGTCACACAGGGTGGCCTGGTTAGTGATCAGTTGCTATGGCAAATATAAGCAAATTGTGAAGGGGTTGTCTATGTGACTTGTGCTCCTAGCTATATAATTCAAATGCTGTTAATACATGTATTCTAGAGCAAGGATGAAAAACCTGTTCCCTCTTAAAAACACTTTCTTTTACACAAGCAGCACACAGATAAAGCTGTTTTCAACCTATATTCTGTTATTCCGTTTGTCAGTTAGCAAACAGACCTCCTACAGCATTAATTTGATTTTTTGAAAAACATCTTCGCACACATCCTAACTGATCCTGTGTGAGCAGTGTTAAGTCCTTAAGTGTTCAGTTGAGGCTGTTGAAAGTACCTCATATATTTACGTAATTAGAGATCATTATTAGGTAAAAATTGTTATGTTTGAAAGAAGGGTTTTTTTCCCCTGCTCTGCCCTGTCTATTCCTACTTGTCTGTTTTTCTTTTCAGTTGTGAAAGAACATATGTTAACTCCATTTTGTTGTACATCAAAGAAGATATAATGAATAAAACTGTGTTATGTTAATTGTACCTGAAGAGGGATAATTAAGGCAGTTACATTTGGGACATGTCATTACAATTAAAGGTGTGTGTAGCTGGGATGGCTTGATGAGAGTGTCAGTGACGTTGGAACACATACCTACCTACTCTGGATGGCTGCTGATTGACATTGAATGTCAGACAGAAGATACATCTGGCAGCCAGTTTTGTTCTAAATATCAGTCCTATGCAATTAACTATTGATTATCTATTGATAATCTATCTATTAAGAAAGTTGTGCTACTGCATAAGCTGTTTTACAGACTCTAGATCAGGCTTTCCACTTTCAAAGTAGACTCAGTCTTTTGTGTAGCAGAAGCTTGTTAAGATTTGCACCAAGCAGAAGACTATTTTGTATACATAATGTGATGCTGCTGTTTTGCATGCTCTGCAGGTTTTGCTGATCTTTGCAAAAGAAGACAGCCAGAGTGATGGTTTCTGGTGGGCTTGTGACAGAGCTGGATACAGGTGCAATATTGCACGTACTCCAGAGTCAGCACTTGAATGTTTTCTTGATAAGCACCAGGAAATAATTGTTATAGATCACAGGAACTCCAGATATTTTGATGCAGAAGATATCTGCAGGTAACATAAAGGATCTTATGCTCTTTTGCTTCTCTTGAACTTCAAATCATGCTGAACATAAAAAA